>JAXISO010000087.1:0-154237 GCA_036785465.1 Colletotrichum agaves | reverse complement strand
CCTTCTCGATCTGCCGCGAGCATGCGCCTTCTCATGTCCGAAGTTGTCTCTTTTCGCACATAACAAACCAGCGGATCCAATACCACTTCGGTGCAATGTCAAGATATCTGGTTATCTGCGTCCGTACGCAAGATGCACTTGCAGTACGAAGCGTTAGGCGGTGCGACGACACCCCCTCTCCCGCTTCCCCCGCGCGATTTCTCAGATTCCGTCCAAGGCATCGATACCCACAGTATCGGCGGTGTCATCATCGCATCTGTCGTACCGGCGACCGCGATCTCAACCTTGTTCGTACTGTCGCGGTTGTTAGTGAGGGGATGCATTCAAAAGCGGGTTTACTTCGACGATGGAATCCTGCTTGCTGCGGTGGTGCGGGGATCCCCCCTTTCGCCCCTACGGACCAGGGTTTTGGCTAAGAACTACAGATTTCGGAATGGACTTCGACGGCGACAACACTGAAAGCCGTCTCGATCGGTCACGGGAGACACGTTGCGACACTCTCGGACCCGCAAAAGGATGCGATCCTGCACTGGACCATCATGTCCTTCTCTTTCGGCATCTTCGCGCTGGTGCTCCCGAAGCTCGCCGTCGTTGCTCTCGTGAACCGGCTTCTTCAACCCAAGAGGACCCAGCGGATTTTCCTTTGGGTCCTTGCTGTTTTCTGTGTCATTGCCCTCCTCGGAAACGTACTCGGCTTGTACGCACAATGCTCACCAGCACAAGACGAGATGTCGTTCATGACGAAAGCATGTTTGGGGCCGAATATGGCGGTGGAGTACTCAATATCAACGAGCGGTGAGTAGGACATGGCATACATCAGCTGCAATTACCGGACTGACCGGAATGTCAAGCAATGTCGGCTGCGACCAATGCCTACATCGCCATTTATGTAGCGTTTTCGATGCGAAAGCTACAATTCGTCAGGAGGAAACGCATCGGCATCGGCATATCCCTGGTACTCGGTGCCGTGTAAGTGCCATCAGAATTCAGCCTGTACTGCTAGGCTTGAGACTGACACCCTTCCAGCGCGTTGTTCACGGCCGCATTCAAGTGTACAAGACTGAAATCGCTGGGCAGCCCGGACTTCACGTATGACGCTGCAGATCTGGTCATAGAGACAAGTGTTGAGGTGATGATGATTGACGCTTCTTCTTACAGCCTCGAAGCCGACGTGGTCGTCATGGCGGTTTGCATACCCACCATGCAGCCGCTCATTGACCACCTGTTCCCACATCCGAGCGATTCTTCAAGCTCGAAATCTACGCCGACCTCCCCTACACCTTCAACGCCGCGAAAAAAGCTGTGGAGCATCAGCCACGACCCCGAAGCGGCACAAGACTGTGACACGGAAATTCAGATGCCCGAAACGATCATGGTTGAACGACAATTCGACATCAGCGTAACGAAGAGCGTCCATACGTGGACACCTGACACGAACCCTTCAGCAGTGACGGAGGAGGAAAAGTTCAGAATAGTGAGGGACGAAGGGCCGGATGGAGTGGTAACAACAGCAGTAGTCGTGATGTCGTCTGCACCTGCCGACGTAACGAGATTCCCCCAAGCGTAAACATGTATAACGCAGCTATATAGCCTGACAACACAGAACGATATTGAACATCACAGAGACACATATCGATAACTGTAAATGTGAACACCGTTTTACGGTTGATGGATATGCGAGAAGTTCCTATGAGTAATTAACCAAGATATATTGGACAGCATATTGCTTGCTTCAAGGCGAAATGGAAACAAGAAACGAGCGCTCCTACACCAGGTGACCCAATCTCCGTGATACCCCACCGATCCCGCTTAACGAACTTGTGTTCGCCGGCAGCCAAGCCCCATAGTGGCTGTGGTCTTCGTGGCTCAGTCGGTAGAGCGTTGGTCTCATATGACATCCATATGACTCTGCCTTCAGACAGGGACATCCAAAGGTCGAGAGTTCGAGCCTCTCCGAGGACATGCCTTTTGCCGGCTAAGCGTCGGTTTTGTTTTTCATTTATTGTATTGAACCTATGCTTACAGGGCCTAGAAACAAAAAGGACACCCTGCAAGTTGGGCTCCTTTCTATTATGCTTAAAGGGTAAACCCTATTATATTGTTTTTCTTATGGTATTCTATCTACACCCTGCACATATTAGTTTCCCGACGTCGAGCATGTTCGGGGAGCAAACCGACGCTGTAAGTTCAGTAAGCGACTCGGCTATTTCAGAGGTTCAGGGAGTCGCTTTCGCTAATGCTACGGGGATAGGGCCTGACGTAAAGATACTACGCGGCTCGACGGCGAACGACAGGCTCAGCGTTCCTCGTCCCCTCCGTAATGACTCGCGCCACGGAACAACAGACTTCGTGGTCTGGAAAGTATCTTAAATGAGAAGCGACGGGACTCTCAACGCTCTCAACACCATGATGAGATCTGTCTGAAACCTTGGACGGATCACGAAACATCTCAAAGGATACTCAACGACTCGGTTAAGTCGGGATGCGTGCTAAGCCTCGGTTACGCAGTGACGGGGCTACAACGGCCCTCCCCCTATGGCCAAGATTGAAGCTTCGCCGTTCCACGTGTCATTTAACTGGAGCAGTCAAAGCTGCGCCTGTACGTGACGGGACGGGTAGCCAGCTTCTTCTCCTAAACATACGTGAAAATGAAGGCATTCTTCGACAAGGCGAAGAAGAAGATTGAGGCGGAGATCGCGTCCATCACGGGCGACGATGAAGAGCCCCGACCGGCGGCCCCCCACGCCCAGCAGTACCAGCAACCACCGCCACCTCGGGGGTTTGAGCGGGCCGTGTTCGCTCATTTCATGGTACGCTTTGCAACGTTCAAACTTGATGGTAGGTCGCTGATGTTTGACAACCATGTAGCTGAGTAACACGTGCGAATACACGGTGGATGAGTACAAGGCAGACATCGGCCTGGCTCAGGAGGCGCATATCGATGGGTTTGTCGTCAACTTTGGTATTCATGAGGAGGCCGTTGCGAAGCTTCCAGAGTTCTTCTTTGCGGCTGAACAGACTGGCTTCAAGTTGCTCCTGTCGTTTGACTATGAAGGAGCCGGAGCATGGCCCAAGGAGAGGGTTATTGAAATGCTCAATCGAGTAGGTGCTGTGGCTTCTGAGGCCTCAATTCAGCCATTTCCCGAAAATGAGGTGAAGGCTAACATGAGCTTCAGTTCGGCCCCTCGCCCGCTTATTTCAAGCGCGGCTGGCAACCTCTCGTGTCTACGTTCGAAGGTACTGGCAGTGCGGCCGACTGGCACGACATCAAGGCGGCGACAGGCTGTTTCTTCATGCCCTCGTTCTCGTCCATCGGCGCCCAAAACGCCATGAATACCGGCGTGGCCGACGGCCTCTTCAGCTGGGCTGCTTGGCCAGACGGCAAAAGTCGCAAGATGGATCCTGGATTGGACGCTTCGTACCGCCACTTCTTGGGAAACAAGCCGTACATGGTAGCCGTCTCTCCTTGGTTCTACACGAACCTTCCGACGTGGAACAAGAACTGGGCATGGAAGAGCGATGATCTCTGGAACGATCGATGGAACGAAATCCTGCAGATGCGACCTGAATATGTCCAAATCGTGAGTTTTCCCGGGGCTGCACCGGCTGGCGCAACGGTTTTAACAATGGCAGATCTCGTGGAATGACTTTGGAGAGTCTCACTACATCGGGCCACTCCACGAGAAGCAGTTTGGCGCGTTCGAGTACGGGAGAGCCCCGTTCAACTACGTGCGGGACATGCCGCACGACGGCTGGCGCCTGCTCCTGCCTTTCCTCATCGACCTCTACAAGAACGGCCATGCTACTGTCAGCCGCGAGGGTGTGGTGACTTGGTACCGCATACACCCTGGCCACGCTGGCGACAGCGGCGGAACCACGGGCAATACACCAAGTCACGGGCAGGAGCTGTACCATCCTGCAGAGATCATGGAGGATAAGGTTGTGTACTCTGCGCTCCTGACAGGCCCCGCGTCCGTCACGGTAAGTATTGGAGGGGTGCCCCAGGAGGGACGCTGGGACGAAGATGGGGTCCCACAAGGTGGTGTTGGTGTCTACCACGGAAGCGTACCCTTCAACGGGAGGCTGGGGGAGGTTGTCGTGACCATCCATCGACACGGGGACGTGGTTGCGCAAGTTCAGGGCCGACCGATAACGGAAGAATGCACGCAAGGAATCAATAACTGGAATGCATGGGTTGGAGCTGCTCATTCACCGGCCGGGACGTATGCCGTTGCGCATCTAGGTTGAATGATAACCTCGCCCGGCTTCCCAGACTTTTCCTCCCTGTCGGCTAGCTCTCTAACAGGCTGGAGTAAAGTCAACTTCGAAACGTTGTATCTTAGGAAAGCAGTTAGTCCAGGTGCCGCTGTGGTGACTGCGCGAGAACCGTTCGTGACCTGCTTACCCGTCGTACGCGCCGTCTCCTGCACCGCCAGTGTCTCAAAGTCGCGTTGCCTCTTACGTACCACAAACGCCGCGCTAGAGCATCCCAAAGATCCTGTAAAGGTGAGAACAAGCGTCTTGTTGTGGGCCAAAGAGGTTTCCCGGAGCTCTGGCAACAATAGCGAGCCGAGAAGGAGAGGGCCGGACAGCGTTGACTGTTACCACGCTGTCGTCCTTCTCAGTCCAAATGAGCTAATAGGTCACAATGCCAGCGTCATTGATGATAACATCCAGGCGATTGAGGCGTCTTGCACGGTCGGCAAAGCTCTACACACTGGCGTAGGAAGTAAGATCCAGCTCCAACAATTCGATGACACCTCCCTGGCAGAGAAGGGCACTTTGGTAAGGCATCTTGGGATATAGGCGAGTGATGAAGACTTGATATCAAATATCGTAGCCTTCAATCGGCAGTGGCAAATGTTATCTCCGTGTGACTGAAATCGCAATCTCTTTGTGGGAGCTCAGCAGAATTAGCTGAATCCATCGCGAGTGAAATGGGGCACACATCGGCAACATATAACAACTTGAAGGTCACCAACTGCATAGTTTGGCATACTATCACTGTAACTATCGGTGCTTTCCAACTATAGAATTTGAGTCTGCCGCTCTCGAGGAAACAGGCGGACTTCCGCCGAGCCGCACCGCCAGCTGGGCGGCATGAACGGCAAGTATACCAGTTGAGTTGTCCCGATTTAAATTCAAGAATGGAACGACTCGAATGAGTTGCATCAGAGTCGTTACTAGACCCACTGTTCAGCTATGTGAATGATGAGACGCGATGTTGGCCACATTTACGTGTCATCGTGACGTGTCTTCTAGGAACTTGGTATTTCCTGCATATCGAATTGCGTATGTGTGCACCCGCCCAGAGAGCTAGAAGTCCTGCCTGGAATGGTTGATCATTCACCTTGGAACTGTTGGGAATACAATTTCTGTCACAGCTAAGGTTTCCAAATGATAGCGAAATTGCTTGCGCGACAGCCCGAGCGGGGAACACGGTTCCGTCTTCGCCTGTAGCCGCTTCCGGCGGGGTTCCGCCGGGCCGGAACGGCGACCCACTTCGGCTCGGCGGGTTCCAAAGGACGCGGCACATAGTCAGGAAGCATCCGGGGGAGCACCAACTCGAACTCCCGCCGAACTGATACTCTGTTGTCAAGATGACCAAGACCTCAAGGGGCTGTTGTGTGCGCAAATGTGCCCTCGTTCCAGTGGTGAGTCAAGGTCTCTTTTACCCCCGGGCCTCTGGTTGGACGTGCAGGAAGTCTCCGAAAAGGCTCCGTGCAACCTTACATCAAATGGCGATGGCACGTGGCTAAGACTGCCAGTGGCCGTCCCATGATATTATCTGCATCACTTGACTTCTTCTCTGCGGCTCATCCTCATTCACACACACGGTTCCGAGATGGCGACCGAAAACCAAAACCCACTCGACCACTTTGACGCCGTGGCTCAATCCTATGAGGAGAGCACCGGTGGCTGCACCCGGGAACTCGCCCAGAGATTCGTTCCCCTTCTCGACATTACGAGTGACTCGAAGGTCCTAGACAACGCATGCGGCACAGGAATCGTCACCGACGTGCTGCTGCAAAAGTTCGAGCCCGGGAAGCTCCCTCAGATACACGCAGTCGATGGATCATCCAAGATGGTGGAAATAGTCGAGGCTAGGTTCGCCGATCACAAAGACATTCGATGCGCGGTGATGCCCGGCGAGAAGCTGGATTTCCCTGACGCGTCTTTCACCCACTCTATCACGAATCTTGGGTTTCTCTTCTTCGACGACGCTGCAAAAGGGGCATCTGAGTTATGGAGAACCCTGAAGCCCGGAGGTGTTGCCGTCGTGACGAACTGGGAAGAGCTCGGCTATATGCCCGTTATTCGGAAGCTCCAAAGAGAAATCCGCCCCGACGACGAGCCGTTCAATGTACCCATCAAACCAGAGTGGTTCGATCCCACCCACACCGAGCAAGTTTTGAAGTCTGGCGGGTTTCAGAAAGTCGAGCTTCAGACGATGGTTGTCCACTGGGGTGCGGGAAGCCTAGAAGAGGTGTCCTCTTCTATCGTGCAAATGTTTGGCCCAACGGTGTTCAAGGACTGGAGCGACGAAGACAAGGAGAAGGCGATGGACATGGTGCCTTCCATTTTGAGAGAAGCCGCTGTTTCGTTGAGAAGGAATGGGAGAGGCTGCGTTGGAGTAACGATGAAAGCTATTGTAGCCATTTGCAAGAAGTAGATTGTCTTCGAGGGGATATAATTTGGAGACGGTCATTGCACGAAAGAAATTTTGCAGCAAAGCGGTCGGACTAGATTTCTCGAGTATCGAACTAAAGCCCAACCACACGCCCTTGTCAAATCCTGATCTGGCCCCCCTTGACTAATGACGATGTTTTCACAGTCGATGAAAACGAACCTTCAACCCACCCTGGACACGCAGGGCAAGAGTAGGATTATGGAGTTCAATGTCCTTTTCATCCACAGCAGGCTCGAGTCGAAAATTCGTGAGCAACTCTGCTAACAACATCTTCATCTCCAATATAGCGAAAACCCTGCCCATGCATGACCGTGGTCCAAGCATGAAGCTCATCATGGCATTGGGATCTGAGGCCTGGCCGGTAAGGTTGTTCCAACGGTCGGGCTTGAAGTCATCAGCATCTGGGCCCCAAATTTCAGGGTTGCGGTTGATCAAGGTTGGGAAGATCGAAATCGGAGTCCCTTTGGGAATCACAATTCCCGAAATCTCAACGTCACAAGTTGGCTCCCTCGCTACCGAAAGCCCGGGGGAGTACAGGCGGAGAGTTTCCTTGCAAAAGTTGTCGAGGTACGAAAGACCCTCCAAGTCCATGTACTCTGGGTTTGGCTTGCGCCCGAGAAGCTCCGATGCCTCATCGCGTAGCTTTTCCTGGATATCCGGATGGATGCTGAGCGCGTGTATCATCCAAACCAGGGAGGTGGCCGACGTCTCGTGTCCCGCGGTGAAGAAGTTAAGCACGTTTTGTAAGATCTTGTCTTCTGACCACGGATCTCCAACAGCTTGCGACTCCAGGATCATGTACGAAAGGAAGTCATCCCGATCGGTTTCACTCGCTGACTTTCCCGCGAGTTCGCTCTGGCGCTCACGAACGAATGCCAAGATTTCTGATCGAATCGTTTCATTTGCGGACTTGTAGATGCGATTTTCTTCGAAGGGAAGGCTACGCACGGCTGGGAAATACCCAGACAATCCCATGAGTATCTGACCAAAGGCAGGTGGATCGAGGGCCTTCTGGTAACAATCATGAAATACGGAGGGTGTAAGTGTAATCGATAGGTCAACACCCAGAGTGCAGTAGCTGATAATGTCTAGAGTGGTTCTAGACATGATTGAGGAGACTATCAGGAAGAGTCAGCGAGGATGACATAGGGTGAAGTGGTCAGATTTGGATTCATAACAAAGGGCTTGACTTGCCGTTCACAGCTGCCGGCCCGTGCTCAGTTTGTTGGTTGAGATATTGACAAAGCTGCTTCGACTTGAGCTGAAATATCGGAATGTATCGTTTCGTTTTACTCAGAGCAAAGGGAGCTGAAACCTGATCAGTCTTGCTGACGAATGGGCTGTGGACGAGGATACCCACGCGACATCAACTTTCTTTGAGCCCGCTGCTCATCTCCTTCCATAAATATGAGTCCGTCCCCGACTACTGGGACCATAACTCTCCTCGTGAACTGCGGCTTCATGAAAAGATGTGCCTTGGTTTGCTGGATCTCCTTCACCACGTCCAGCCTCGTGACGAGTAGACTCTCGGTGTTTCCAAGGCCGATGAAACGAACGAATCGCTCGTTAGGCCATCTTCGCATCCAGGTAAGCCATGGTTCTCTGGGATCCCCCGAACGTAACTGATTGAGTGTTTGCCCAAGAAGAAAGTGATGATCCTGCGCAAAACTTGAGTAAAGATGGCTCAATCAAAATGCTTTACTCCAGCACTCACTGATGGTCCAGGCAACTTTCTCAGAGGCGATACATGGAAGGGATAAACGAACAGGCTATAAGCTGTTGAGGCGCAATACCATACTGCTACGCAGCCCAAGATAACTTGTGATACCAATTGCAAATGGGTGCGGTGCAGATATGGGAGAAAAGCGGTAGCGGCGACGACGAAGGCAGCATATTGCCTCCACGTAGAGCTTCTGAGGACCTCCATGGCCGTCTGGTCTCTGCGGCAGTAGAGTTGGGACTCTGTCAAAACAATGAAGACTACCAACATGGGATTAAAAACAGCAGGCTGCACGGAAGCTTTAAGGACTGTCATAACTACAGAGCGTTTGTACAACACGACTGAAATCTTGGTTGTTTTCCTGAAGTGCCTGACGTAGTAGGCCCCCTCCGTATTGGCTTATCTGGGCTTGGCGCAGTTCGCGGGCGAATGGTATGGACGACTTAAATTATTCAAGATAGAAATTGTTTGCTTGCTACCAATCAAAATCGTCATGATATGTAGTTCGCCATTGTTCGGGCTATCAAATGGTTCATTATTGAAGACAGCATTTAAGCGGCGCGCGGGGATTGGCTCTCTAGAATGTGAAGCACTAAGAGTGTGTTGAACACAGCATTCGAACTCCTAGCCCCTTACATCGGCTGCCGTTTCCTGTTGCGCACTAGCTACAGTGTCTTTGTAGATCGGAGCTCTAATAATAACATGATGGTGGTGGTCATTTGGTTGGTCAGGATCAAGCGCCACAGGAGCTCGGCTACGCACGTCAGCAAGGGCGATGTTCCTCTGACGCAGAAGCCCAGAAAAGGTTCATTGGATCAATATGGTTTCTATCGGCTCCATGTGTGCTAACCATTGAACATCAACAATGCTGATGTGGAGGCAGGCCTTCAGTGCTCGTCAGTCTATCTCGATAAGTATCTACTGCGAACTTGATAAATCGATCAACATCCTCCGCTGTTGACATGAAACCGAAGGATATTCTAACGGCACCAACAGGGGCTATCATGCGAATGTAAGTGTCCAAAGACTTGCTTCCGACCTTGCTGAGCGGCAACAGAGCGGCCTTATCTAACCCAAATGCGGCTTCTCCAGCCCCGGGATTGCAGAAACACCCTGTTCGCAACGAGATCTTTTCAGCCGAGGACTCTTTTGCCACGAGTCTCTCGTCGACCAATTTTCCGGACGAGTCAATGAAATTGAAACATATTGTACCGCCCCTAGACTCCGTGTTGGTTGGGCCGTATATTCTTGCCATAGGTGAGCCGTTGCTGTGTTCAAGATATCGTAGCCGATTCAGACACCAGCCTGTGATGCACCTGACCCGGGTATCGATGAGGCACATGCCGACATCATCCAACCAGTCAAGACCATATTGAACGTCCGGAATTGATAGAAAGTTGACGGTGCCGTCTTCGAAACCCGCTTCGTCAGGTGCCATGGTGTGCCTAGGGACTCCAACAGTCGCAGCCGTGATTGTCCCACCGGAGAACCACGGCCGCGACGTGGCGAGTCGGGCCAATGCATCGCGCCGAACAACCAAGCATCCGACGCCGGTGGGGTATCCAAACAGCTTATACCAGCTGACGATCACAAACTCTGGCTTGATGCCGGTGTCCGAGAGGTCCAGCCTCGACGTCGGCAGATACGCGGCGGCGTCCAACAAGACATCGTATCCCCGCTCCTGTGCGACACGAACCCAGGAGAGTGGATGACGGACGCCGCTGAAGTTGCTCTGGGCCGGGTACGCAAACAGACCGCCGCGCCGCTTGCGCGCCGATCTACGTTCGAACAAGCCTCGCTTGCCGCGGCTCAAGGCCGACACAAGGTCCGAGTGATCTACCCGCAGCTCTGGCGCCCGGACCGGGACGTAGATCGTCTTGGCGTGGTTCCGACGGGCATACTCCCGTAGGCCGTTGATCGAGTTGTGGTTGTCCGACGTCAGCACCAGTCTCGTCCGCCTCTTGAAGGGATACGCTTCTGCAACGAGTCGTGCGGCGCCAGTTGCGTTCGCGGTAAAGATGGCCGTGTATTCTTTCGGAGATGCATTTAGATAGTCGAGGACTCGAGCCCTGGCGTCTTCCACCAGACGGGTAGCGGACTGGCTCGTAGGGTTTGTCGAGTGGGGGTTGCCGAAGAGCGTTTGCCCAAGCCGGGCCTCGTGTGCTCGGAACTGGGATCTCGCAGCCAAGCCGGCACCCGTGAAGTCCAAATAAAGGTGCCCTTGTTCATCTAGGTAGCCATATTCGGTCGCCCGGAGTTCGTCTAGCCGGGACGTTTGGCCGTACTCAGGGTAGGAACTCAAAATATTCTCCATGTTCGGGTCCGAGTATAAAGCCCTTTGAGGAGGTCGGAGGTACCGCAGGAAAGGAGATGAGTGGCAGCGAGAGTTCAGGGATTACTCTGACTATTGGTCTCGCATATCTTCTGGAGAAAGCACGGTATTTATGTGACAGCTCAACCTCCGAACCAAGGGGAATCCTCCAACCGAATGAATCTAATGACACCTCCACACTCCTAAGCCAGTAAAAATCCCACAAATGCATGTGCTTACCGCCCTGAAGGGTTGTATTGTAGTAGGTCCCGGGCCCTTGGGTTCCGACACTGCGTGGACCAAAGTAAACTGTCTTGTTTCTCCATACACTCATCAGGTGACGTGATTAGCTCGGGTACACAACCAATACTTTTCCTGTTCCTGATTACAATGATTACACCACGTATCCATATGCACTTCCCATATCCTTGCATGGCTGTGTATCCGCTTTGGAAGTACTCTTAAGTGCTAGGCGTAGTGCATGCATGTTTGTGGGGTGGCTCTTTTCGTTGAATACTAGATACTTTCGAACAGGTCTTCACATGCATGACCGTCTCGAGACCGGATTTTCGCATTGGGGCCCGATGCCACGATGATGAAGATGCAGCATCATTGTAGGCTATAGAGTGACAGCTTAACGCGAAGGATTACTCGGGTGTAGGCGACTACGCCGCGCGGGAGATGACGAGCTGAGTGATGTAGATCCATGGGGAGGCGGACGAACCCCCCCCGCGCGCTCGGCATCTTACAGTACAATATGCAAGGGATGCTTACTCGGGCCAGATTTGGGAAGGCGTTTGCGACAAGAAACGTTCGCCTCACAGGATCACTGTACTTTCTCTCCAACGGACATGAACACTCATTAAGGGTAAACTGTTCGAGGCCTGAGGTCGATAGCCAACCTGAATTCTGTAAGCGAAGATAGCAGGAAGGTTTTGTGTCTCTCAGACTCTCTCAACCCATGCAGAAATTCACTCGAAAAGTCTGCAGCGGGAAAATGCCCACGATTCCTGTCAGCCCTGGAGTCCCTGACCAGGGCTCAAGTGAAGTGGTTCGGCCTAACTCAATGGGATAGGGATATGAACAGCTGCCATGCGTCTAGCGTTCTCTGCCTGCATCGTGAGCAGGGCTAGCCGCAGCTACACGTTGTGGGTCGTCCTAAACCCATACCCGAGGCGACTAGATCGGGCTGATCGATTTCGTATTTCTCAAGAGCGGCCTCGAGAATGAGATGAGGGCAAGGTGTCTTCTTGTGCCTTTTGCCACCCACCCATGTTCAGCCACGGGAAGGTTTCTTGGGGCATCTCCTCACAGACATCGCATCGTCTCCAACTACTGAAATTGCGAATCAAGTTGGCTGCGATCCATAGGCGAGAGGCAGAAGATGGTGTGTAAGACGCATGACTGAGAAGGAAGCCTGCTTGGGCTGCGTGGGTATGGCTGCAAAGTCGCCTGATTCCGCTCGCTGATTGGATGTCTGAAAGCACGCCGTCCTTGACCGGAATAAGTCTTCATGTCTTTTGCCACCCAGCCATGCTGGAATAGGTATACCTGTCAGATAACGCGTGTGTGTCTGGATTCGTCCAAGTTATGCTGCGCGGGCTCCCCAAGGCACTGTAGTTCGATGTCACATCGCAACTCTTATTGATGGGGTCTTCACAGCTGATTGGCTCCAGTCCGGGGGTATGATGCCGATGATGAAAGCATTGCCATCTCTATGGCCTGCAAACGCTTTTGGTGGATATCCTGAGCTGGGTGCTGCTGCGTCCGCTGCTGTGTTTGTGTAGCATGCAGCTAGCCATCTCACGAAATGTGCGATACGGCAGTCTCGGAGTTCCGAGTCCTGTGTCACCGACGCATGCGCTGGGCAGTTATCTGTCCACAACGTGTGAATCAGGGTTCAACGGTCAAGCGCCACACCTTGTTTTGATAGTCAAGCTGGTCAGGCTGCGTCGCGTTGATCTAGAGGTCCAGAGGCGGGACGTGGTGACGGGGACGGCTGAAGGCCACGTCGATTAGTGCGCCAACCGGCGGTGTTCTAATGCGGACACTTGCGATTGTTTTGCTACTCAAAATCTGAGTCTTATTTGGACCACGCGGAGGCGAATCCTGATTTGGTCAGCGTTCAACCTGCGAACAAGGTATCTAGCATGCTCCGATGACCATGATTTACGTCCGTAAACTTTGGCTGCTTCAACAGCATAACTGTGATATATAGAAATCGATTCACTAAATTCTGCAAATATTCGGAAGTAATATTGTCGTGACCGAAGAAACATGATTACGAACCCAATCGTCTCAAACTACGCTTTCCCTAGAGTACGAGTAGCCGCGGTAGCAAGTCCTTCCGGAGTCACATAGGCTTTGGTCAGACCGCCATCAACAACAAGGTCGTGCGCTTTCACGAAACTACTCTCGTCGCTGGCAAGGAAAAACACAGCCTGGGCGAAGCGAGCGCTCGACGTATTGCCCGAAGCGACCCGTCGGAAAGTGAACCTCCCGGCGAAAGCCCTTGGCTTTCTCGTTGTCCAAGAAGTCCTGCACATCCAGTCACTTGAGTCTCTTGACATCAGCCTAACGATATGGGGCAAGCAGAAAACTCACTTTAACGGTGTTGGGCAAATGGTGTTGAATTGAAAGGCTTCAAAAGAAAGGATTAGTTTCTGTCGTCTTCAAGTCGAGGCTGGGCTCTGAAACCCACCCTCTCTGGCATGTACGATAGCCATCTCTCTAGTAAAGGCCATGACGATGCCCTCAATAGCTGTGTAGGCAACCTGGGAACTGGCTGATCCCACGATGGAAACCATGCTGGCCGTGTTGATGATGCTGCCTTTTCTCTCGCTGTCTTTGCGCAACGGTCTAACGGCTTACCTACCACCGTACTAGACTCCCTTCATGTTGATGTCAAATGTCTTGCCCTAATAGCAACTGGACACTCTTCTGCGTCACTGTCACGCGGATGCATGATGCCTGCGTCGTTCAAATGACACACAACCCACCCCAGTTATCCAGGTGAGTAACGGCCAGCTCTGTTACGTGACGTGGGTAGGCTGGGCCTACTTCAGCACCTTCCCTTCCTTCCTCTTCTTGCCATATACAACAAAAACAAGAAGAAGAACCACCAGATTCACCCATAGGCAGCCCAGATCCAATATATCACGATACCTTCTCTTCACATATACAGTTCGATGACTGCTTGTCCTCAGCCCTCAATATGTCGTGACAGCATAATCTGCCATAGGGGGTCTTTTGTTCCACGAGAGACACCTCTTGCTAGTTTTCATAGCCGCAAGTCTGGGTCGTTCAAGTTAAGGATTGCTAAAACAAAGGCACATGAGACATAACCTGATGATCCTCCAGTGGCAGCCAAAATATTATACAGACAATAGTACAGCCTGGTGACTAACGTCTCAGACGGCAATGCCTGCAAGCAGTTTCTTTGGCAGTCGTACCGCCACCAAAAGTCTAAGGGTATGAATTGCACGACTAGACACGGAAAATTAACATCCATTTCACGTTCCCATCTATGAGCTCGGAAATGGGAACGGGGCCAGCGGATGATCTCCTGGACGAATTCTTCTTCGTCGAAGAGCATACTTGTATCGACTATCGGGG
The DNA here is from genome assembly GCA_036785465.1 of Colletotrichum agaves. Taxonomy (NCBI): domain Eukaryota; kingdom Fungi; phylum Ascomycota; class Sordariomycetes; order Glomerellales; family Glomerellaceae; genus Colletotrichum; species Colletotrichum agaves. Next base: position 139,900 of record JAXISO010000087.1, on the reverse strand, counting down.
ACCCGAAGAGACACCTCAAGCTTTGTAAATTGGCTCGCAATCTTCTGCTCAGATAACCAACACACCATGAACCGACTATTCCCCCATACCCACCACACGGCTAAGTGGATCAACCGGGGGAAGGCTTATCACTCTGCACTCCGACATTGGCGCGTGAGGCTTGGTCACTTGGAACGGTACAAGCCCGAAATGCAACATCCGTCAACTCTGAAAGCTTTCGTCAGGATGTCCCTGTTGAGATGGAAGGTGGCTGATGTGGCCAATCCGAAGCTATTCCGCGCTGGCTCCGGCTGCCAAGTGGGGGGTCCATGGGGGTCTTCATGAATCGGCGGACCGCGCTCGTCAACCCCCGCAGTCTTTCGTTACTGATTCAGGCGCACGCGAGACGTTCCGTCCTACAACTTCCAGCCAACAAAGTTTGGGGTTAACTATCACCTGGACTTATCGGCTCTCCGATTCGACCCAGGCTCTGTCAACTTCTTGCATCACGCAGGTGGCGGACGTCCCGGGGTATCCCTCGAAACGCGGCCGCAATGTCGTCGAAACCCCGCCGCACCCTTGCCGGGCCCATATTCCGCGTCCGCACCGGATGCTTGACCTGTCGCGGTCGGAAGAAGAAATGTGACGAAACCAAACCGCGGTGTCGCGGCTGCGAGCGTAACAGGCTGGAATGCCGCTGGCCCCCGTCGGCGTCTTCCAAAAGCGCCCTGCCGCCGGCCCCTGCAGGAGAGACCGCGCAGACGCAGCAGGGGTCTGGCGGTCCCTCTCAGTCATCATCACCCTCGACTAGAGTCGGCGGACTACCTCCTCGGGAAAACGTACGACCACGAAACGTCTCGCCATCTCAGTCCGAATCACCCGATGCAATCTCGACGGACTCGTGCCCGAGACCACCATCCCGAGCTACCGCAATAGACCCAGACGAAGCTGCTGCAGACCAGTCCTCTCCCGAGAACCCTCTCGACTTCTTAGCATCACTGGACTTTCTTTCATTCCCCTCCGGTACCCAGACAGACCACCACGAGGAGGGACCCGAAACCAGGTCGGCCAATGTGCTTTCGCCCTTTCGAGCGGCTGAGAACCCAGCCGCCCGAGTCCCGAGGACATTGTCGTTTCTTCCTGGGACCGATGACAGCTTCTCAGTTGACCTCCTAAGTCACTACCTGGCAGCAACGACAATCAGCATGGCCAATGGCTCAACCATAGAGAACCCTTTCAGCGAGCAGCTGATTCCACTCGCTTTCAGTAGCGACCTGGTGCTCCAACTTCTCCTGGCTCAAAGTGCGGTCCATAGAGCGGCGAAGTCGTTGAATGACCTAGACAGTGTCGCCAACTCTTATTACAACCGTTCCCTTCGCCTATTCCAGCGGAATCTCTCCAAAGTCACCATCGGTCAAAATGGAGAACAGACGTTACTGCTCGGTATTGCTGCGTTGATTATGTGCTTTATTGAGGTCAGTCTTTTGCTGACCGAAGCTTTGATTACTTGAATCGCTCTTTCCAACCATTCTGTCACAATTGCCTGAAGCGCGCTGACTGTTTAAACAGACAGCAAGAGGCGACATAAACGGCACAACATACGATCATCTCATGGCAGCTCAGTCCCTCATTGTGCCGTCCCTGCCTCTCATCGGCTCTTTACCAAAAGCTCTCAGGCAGTTTCTCATCGAGTACTACGTTTACACAGCCACATTGAGCATGATATCGATAGATGCTCGGTTAAGCAACCAGCTGTTCCTGAGCAATGACATGGCTCTTTTGGCCACGGAGCTAGTGGCCGAATCTTACGTTGGTAACTTGTGCGGTTGTTGGTTACCTCTCATACTCTTGATACCCTCCATATTCCAATTAGGACGTCGCTTTCAGACCCATGATGGCGATGCAGACTGGCGTCCTTCGACAGACGACTTTCTGTTATTTTCCCAGTTGCAGAATCGGATCCAAAATTGGACACCCAACCCAGCGGTCAGCGGAGACGTCGCCCTCGCAGGTTACGTATACCATAGGGCGTTGCTGTTGTATCTATACACAGCGTTATATCCACTGACCGGCGACGAGAATGGTATTATGGCCGCGGCAACCCAAAGCGCGTTGACTGAAGGCTTATCATACCTGGCGCAACTTGACCCGACTGTTCGTGTCAATACCAGTCTCTCTTGGCCGATCGCCGTGATCGGGTCCTGCGTATCAGATCCGGGTCAGCGTACGTTCTTGCGTGAGCGACTTGGGCATACGTTTGCTGCGATCGGGCTTGGGAATATTTACCAGACGTCCGTTCTGCTGCAGCATGTCTGGGACTATGAAGATGCAGCAGCGGTCAAGGCGGGACCTTGGAGCATCTGTCGGGTGATGAGCGAGAATCAAATATGGATTTCGTTTGCATGATCAAAAATAGGGGCGCTACAAGCGCAGAGCATATCATCGAGTCCAGCATCTAAGGCGTTTCAGACGATAGTACGATAAGCAATCATCATGCTCAGGTAGTATTTTGGATAACAGAGCTGCATTTGGCATCGCATTGCTTCATCTTTAGTTCTCCAGATCCCGTCCTGAATCGCGATACCAATTACCTTTTTTCTCTCACTTGGGTGTCTCAGACCTTTGTCGCAACTGTTATACAAATACGTAACGTTACTTATTAAAGGTTCCACATCACTCACCACCCCTTCCACGGCACCCATGTATCCTGCACAACGTCGTTCTCGTCGACGACGTAATAGACATGGAAGGCCGCGGCAGTGATGCACGAGTGTTGGACATGGAGGAAGACTTTGTCGCCCACGGCAAAGTTTGCTTCAATGTCTCTGCTCTCCGGCTCGGCATCCTTGGGGCCAGAGACCTGCACCTCGCCGATGATGCCGTGCTCTTGAGACATGCGGACAACGGCCCAGTCGGGTTTGCCCACCACGTTTCCATAGCCCGGGAACCGACCGGCTTCTTTCGACAGCGCGACGGTTCCTGCGTTGACGAGGGCCTCGTTTCGTTCGGGATAGACACTGCACACCTCGGTGACAACCCTGACTGACTGGTCCTCGATCTCGACTAGCCCCGTGCTCACTTGTTGGAGGTCGTTCGTGGGGAAGTTTCCTTGGGGCGAACCGTCAGTCTAATGAACCACGTCTGTCGCGAGTTGACTCACCAGCGTGCAGCTCTAGAGTGACGTTCGATGGAATAGATGCCTTTAGACCGCCGACGACGTGGGCGGTCGGCGTGGCACCCACCGAAAGAGTCAGTTCCTGCTCGCCGACGATCAACTTTGCCGCGGTGAGCACGCCGTTGATTTCGTCGGCGAGGACCTTTTCTGCCTCCTCCTGCGTCCTGCACCCGTAGGAATGGCCCGCATGGCAGTAAAAGCCATAGAGAGACGCTCTTGCCGACTCGTTCACTCTTTCGATGAGTTTCTGAAGGCGGTCGCTGCTGAGCGGGATGCCGGCTCGCTTGCTACCGACGTCGAGCTTGATGAACACGTCCCAGGGCGCGCTTGATGCCTCAGAGTCCTTGTTGGCGAACTCTTCCAAGAAAGCCAGCTGCTTTTCATGGTCGATCATGACCACGATCTTGACCGATTTCCGGAGTTCACTGAGAAAGGGAATGGCGCTGGGCCGCAGAGGAAGTCCGTACAGCACCTATGAGTCAAAGTTCATAACTGATTTGTGGTATTGAGCATCAAGCAGGGCGCTTACCTCCTTGACAATGTCTTCTTCTACTAGTGGGATGAGACCACGAATTTCCGAGAGGGTCGAAGCTACGGTCTTGTTGAACTTGCCATTTCCAAGCATTAACCTGGTGGCCTCCGTGCTCTAGTTATGTGAGTTAACAATCACACAAAACTCCTCTCGAGATAATCAGGTGCACCTTTAACGTCTTAACGTGAGGCCTGAAAGTGACTCCTGTCTTGCTGACGTCCTGGTGTAACCTTTGCACATTCCTCTTGATTACTGGGAGACTGAGGACAAGAGAGGGTGTTGGCAGGTCGGAGGCTTTAGAGCCAATGAAGGAGCGGTGGTTTTCAAGTCCGTAATCCATGGTGACTGGCTTTCAACTGATCTTGCTCCTCTCACTCGTTGGACATGCCTGCGCCGGGCCCCCTGGGTTAAATACGTTACTTTCCCGCGGACGTGTTATCGTGGGTCTGAGCCAGCGTGACTGCGAGTATCAAGTATTTGTCAATCGCAGTAATATTCCAGGCGGGGGTCTCAAATGCGAAAATGGTAAGAAAGATGGAAATATGTCCTAAGCGAAGATTAACCGTAAACTCTGTCAAATCCCAGTTCCTAACCTCAACGGCTGGACCCCGTTCAGTCGAATTCCCCGCCTCATTACCTAAACGAAGAACCAAGGCTCAGCTCAGTGTCAGGCCCACATCACCATATCGAGGTATGCATGAGCCGGATGTTTCAGGGTATTGATTTACGCCCAAATATGGGATATTTGCATTGGCTCCATACCACCTCCTTTTCCCTTATGCATGCGCCATTTTCCGCTACATCAATTCATCACCATTCGTACCATGATCGCTGGCCATACTGTTGCTCAACACTCAGCTATCAAGGCCTTTTACCGCCATAAACGGTAATGCAGAAAGCGGTGAAATGGGGCGCCACAGGGAATTGCTGTTCGCTTCGCTCCGGCTCCGGCAAACCCAAGCGCGGAAAACAGGTTCGTCATCGGCGAAGTCGCGCTCCTTCATCTTCAGATGAATGGAGCACGAGCACAAGCTGGCTTGGTTGCTTAAAAACTACATACCTCCTCACAGTCTGCTAACGCAACAATATTCCGTGGGTTGCAATGTCACATCCAAGACCTAAAGGCGAAGAATTTGAAGCCAGTCAATCGGAGAGGGCATATTGCCGCTGCAAACACGGGCGCACTGCACCGTTAGAGGTTTGGAGAAACATAGTAATTCGTTGCCGCTGTTTATCATTAACGGCTAAAAAGGAGACGGGGCAATTTTGCACTCTCCAATTTCTATACATCCATGCACCGGCCACATAATTGTGGCCTAATCTGTGGAAAATTCTTGACAGCAACGATTCCTTTCCAGTCAAAGATGTTGCAACCTCACGGATTCGGCACCTGTTCAATCCTCTTGCTAAAAGCCGGCTTTCTACCATCCAATGAAATGCCCGAGCTCTTGCGGCGAGATTCATGCTCCTTGGGCAAAGGGGTCGACGCCCTCTCAAAGTATCGACATTTCCCAATGTGTCTCCAAAGTCCCCGGAAACCCAAGAATCTTGAACTCTCAACCAACAGAAACCCCGAGCTCGATCTGCGGCTGTCTTTACGACGATAGCTGTCTTTCAGCTCATGAAAAACGGTTTACGTCTCCCTCGAAGTCCTTGGAGCACTGGGGTCATATTTGCGGCAATGATGACGAGTTCTGCGCTCCGAGAGCTAATCTCATCATTCGGTTATCCAATTCAAGACTTGCTTTTTGTCTGCTGCCTGCAGTTTACTTCATGCTTATTCGAAGCGCCACAGAACAAAGTTTCTCGATGCAGATTTCATCTCCTTAAACTCATCATGAAGAGCCTTGCTGAAGCGGATTTTACGCCAAGCTCTTTTCGACCATCTGTTCAGCCCTGCAAAAAGTAATTACTTGGTTGCACGTGCCTTGTACACTCAGAATACGGTGCTGGTGTACTCCAGTTTATGATTCTGACATTTCCGACATGACGACAACGAAAGTGACGTTCAGGAACAATGCATCAACCTCGTCCAAGCAACTACCATGGGTCGCACCGTCGCGGAGGAATGGCAAAGCTTTTCTTATTAATAGATTCGCATAGACGGCTGTATTTGACCTCGAGTTCTCGTCCGAACAGACTTGAGAGCGCGATGCAAAACCCCAACCTGTGAGTAGCGATTTGAACAGGGTTTCAATAAGGACTGACCCGATGATAAGGCTATCTCGATCTTGCACGTGTGGCCGAGTGCATCTTGAGCTACGTATGGAGCTCGACATTACCTTCTTCGAAAAGCCCGTTGCGGGCGCTTTGTGGGGTTGAAATGGCGTTAGTATGACGCGCAATGATGAACCAATTAGAAACCAAAACGTCTGCTTCATCTCGCTTTTTGATTTGTAAGTGGGTGGCGTGATCAGTGACGACCGACTCGGACGAATCGATGCCGCTTGGAGATATCATCAAGTCAGAACAGGGGTTTGCGTCTGCTCCTGTCCGAGATGTGGGTGTGTGGCAACCAGAAGCGGGGTAGAACACAGGCTCGCAGAACTCCAGAAGCTGGAGTTTGTCTCAAAATGGATCGCAGACGAGCCTTTTGTTCTGCGTCTGGCTACCGGCGAGATCCGGCGATTCACCGGGCCATCCCCGCTTCCACCGCTGAAGGCTGCGGATGCAGCCGCAACAATCTTCCGGAGAAGATCAAGGTTTACGGAATCTGCAACTCGCGGAAGAAATCACCACAAGTTCGTACTCTTCAAGAACACAAACGGGTCTAGATTAATCACAAAGTCGAGGTCGTGTCCCACTGGGAAATCCCCTGCCGAAATCGGCTACGGGTGTAAGGCGTGATTATCATGCAGTTGTCGTCATGTCCAACAACAGATGTATATAGGTCAGGTTCATTTCACTGTCATTGCCGGTGTCTCTGAATATTTCGAAGGTTAGTCAACCACGCACCACTTTCAAGTCGCAATGCCTACCGAATTCATCAGCGTAACCTTTCCCAATGCCTCGACAGAGATCAACCCGATCCCTGGCGCGGGCGTCGACCCCGAGTACCTTGTCCGTTATGCCAGATCTCTGGATGACTACGGCTTCAACTACACCCTCGTTCCCTACGGGTCCGACTCATTTGACCCTTTCACCATCGGCGCAACCATAGCCGCCGTAACCAAAAACGTCAGTGTCATCATCGCTTTGAGACCAAACACCCTTTACCCTACCGTTGCCGCCAAGGCTCTCGCGACTCTTGATCAACTCAGCAAGGGCCGCGTCGTCGTCCACTTTATTGCCGGCGGCAGCGACGCCGAACAGGCCAAGGAAGGCGACTTTCTATCCAAGGACGAGCGCTACGGTCGTTTGGAAGATTACATCAAGATCCTGCGTCGGGCGTGGGAATCCGACAAGCCCTTTGACTGGGAAAGCAAGTACTACACCTTCAAGAACTTCTCAAACAAGGTACGACCTACCAAGGGCACCATTCCTGTTTCCGTCGGCGGCTCTTCAGACGAGGCATACCGCATCGGTGGCTCTCTCGCCGACATCTTCGGGCTCTGGGGCGAGCCTCTGAAGGAGACGAAGGAGCAGATCAACCGCATCTACGGCGAGGCGGAAAAGGCCGGCCGCAAGGACCGGCCCCGCATCTGGGTCACCTTCCGTCCCATCGTCGCCGAGACGGACGACCTTGCCTGGGCCAAGGCCCACCGGACCCTGGACGCCCTCAAAGGCAACATCGCCGCTGGCCAGGGCAAGAATGGGCAGGATCCCAGCGCGGGACAGCCCCAGAACGTCGGCTCTCAGCGACTGCTGGACATTGCGAAGCGCGGCGAGGTGCAGGATCGCGCCCTGTGGTACCCTACCGTCACTGCCACCAATGCACGGGGAGCGTCAACAGCGCTTGTCGGATCCTATCAGACCGCCGTGGACTCTATCTTGGATTATGTCGACCTCGGCGCTGAGTTGATTTCCATTCGCGGGTACGACAACCTCAACGACGCTATCGACTACGGTCGGTACATCTTGCCTGGTGTGAGAGGAGAGCTGGAGAAGCGGGAGAAGGGTTCAAACGGAGCAAGCAAGTAGGAATTCGGTGGTAAAGCTAGGGTAAAGAGACATGAATGTACGAAAGAAGCTTTAGCACAGCAATTTGAGTCTTGGCCATGGGCTGATCCAGCTCTCCACCTGGACCAGAATTGTATTTCATTCATAGCATCAGTACTGTAGACTGCGTAGACGAGTTGGGCACCTTAATATGTCATAAACATCGTGGTGGGGTTATCACCGTATCCTCATAGTGCCTACGTGATGTACACCGGCAAACGACTCCCAAACACCTCGCTTTTCTCGACCTGGATATCCTTTGCATGAAAGTCATGCAATATTAACCAACAAACCATGCGGAACACCAGCATGCACCAGACACCGTTGATTTGTTGTCCCTGATCCCGCGGCAGATGCTCGACAGGCGCCTCTGAGGCGATGGATCTCGGACTGCGTTCCCTTCGAAGCTTTTCGAGCTTCAGTTGACGGCTCACGACCTCAATGACTCTCTTGCGAACGGAAAGCAGGTAAATCTCTATCAAGACCGTGTGTCTTTCACTGGAGGACGCAGAGTCCAGTTTTTGAAGGAGAGATACCTCTTTCTCGAAGTCGACGTTGTCCTCATTCGAATCCGGGACTGGCGATGCTCCAGGCACGATGAGCTCGTGGATGCCTCTTTTTTTGTCTTTGTCACTATTGTCCGGTGTAACTATGACCGTTTTGTACTCTCCGTCTTTGTCATTAAGAATGCGAAGAACTTCTTGAAAATGAACGCGGACGACGTTCTGAACCAATGCCATCCGTTGCTGGTTTTTAAGGTATTCATCGCACTTAGAGATGGCTGAGTGAAGTGCCATGACGAGATCATTGGAGTAGATCCTCTCTTCTACGTTTCTAGTGCGTCTCAGAACCGCCTCGGGCCCATCTCGCGCTTCGAGCTCTGCGAACTTGTCCTCGATTTTGGCTGCTTCCTTGTGTATGGTGGAAACGCATGTGTCCGATATCTCGTTGAAGACGGGGTCCCCAGTGGCAACCTCTTGCATGCCGTGAGCCAGGTCCCCCAGTAGAGTGCGTAAGGAGAAAGACTTGCGATCCCAATGCCAGATTGTAGGGTTGGGGAGCATCCTGAAAGCGGTGCCAGGGATCTGGAAGACGACCCCAGTCATACCAAGAAGCTCAAACGCAACTAAATATGAGTCAGTTACCGAGCGTGATTCAGATACTTGACTTTGGTGACAACTTACTCGGGAAGAGATGACTATGTCTCGTGTCTGAGGTGGGCTTACGGAAGTAGTTTACGGTGTTGGTATTGCAGCCCACGACGACGAGAGTTTCCGCGATGGCTGACAGGCTTCCTAACTGAAGCGTTCCGATGTCTTTGGGTTCGTCTGCGTATTTGTAGTTGTCGTTGTTTGGCTGGCGAAATATCGTGGGGCAGTACCCGAAACAGAGTTCTTTGACGCTGTTGTTAGGCACGACACGGTTCTCGTGGAACCAAGTCGGCCCTGTCTTATGGAATGTGAAAACGACGCCGAGATCATCCACACCATAGCCAGTGATCATGAACCCGTTGCCCTGAGCGCGATACCGGTCTTCGTTGCGGTTGAATTCTTTCCAGTAGATTCCCAGCATGGCTGCGATTTCCACCAAATGCGAGATTGTTGTCGTGGCGTACGGCTTCTTCATGTTGTCAGGCATACTGTCCCAGGACTTCTTCTTCCTTTGCACGCCGACAGCAAGGCTGTGTGGAACGAGGGTGCTGGATGGACTCGGATCACAGGGTGTCTGCTCCTGCCAGTGCGGGGTGTGGCCGAAGTACTCGTTGTCCTGCCACGTCCGAGACTCCTTCTCCATGCGTTGGATCGCCATCAGCAGTCCCAGCCAACTTGCACGTTCGTTGTCGGCAGTGTGGATGGCTTGGCGGGTGTCTCCGGCTCGCAGGCTCTCGTCGACCCGATTATACTGATCCTGATCCCACGTGTACGTCTTTTTGTAACTTTCTGGTGTGCCGACCAAGTAGGTTATGCTCTTTTTCTGATGCTCTCCGAGTGGTCCTCGAGGGTTGGTCGGAGGGGCGACGAAGATGACGGGGGTTTCGAATTCGACTTCGAACCTGAACTCGGACCACTTGAATATGCGACGGGTAAACTGCGCCCAATAGCCCATGACGTTAGGAGTGCAGTTGGAATAGCCCGTTGCTGATGCGTAATACTGCTGGAGGGCTTGGAAAATTGCAATGATGAATGCGAGAACGGAGATGATCAAGGCCACGACGGCCACGATCAGCTCGACTTGAGTATCTCCGTCGCTCCCACCGTCGTCCGAGCCCGTCGAATTGGACGACATCTTCACTGCTGTCGGCGCCGATTTGCGATATAATGAGAGAGGTAAAATGAGTTTAATGAACGTGTGGCAACCGAGATACCGGTCTTGTGAAGTCGGGGATTGCGACATGTGGCTGAGAGAAGGTGAGATATGTTCTGAATATAAGGGGAAGCTCTGCAGCTGCGGTTAGTGAGGTGTAATTACCCGCTGATGGGTCGTCGAATCATCTTCGACCCCTGCGAACCTCAACACCATTCGTGATTCAGTTGGTCGCAATGGACATGGGCGTCAAACAGGGCCTTTCAGCTCAATGCTATCTTGCAGTATCTTGGTTATACGCACCCCAAGCGCAGCTGGCCTGTGCTGGGTATTATATTCAATGTGGTTCAGCTTAACTGCTTGCTCACGACTGAGTTACGCCTGGTCGGCAAGCCGTCTTGAAGCTAACAGTAGCCCAAAACTCTCGCATTTTGATCACTTGAGCATTGAACGAACTCTTACCGCCTTTCTTGCAGATGCTCTACGAACGTGGCACAGCTGTCGCGGCCTTACGTATCGGTAGAGCCGACCTGTAAGCGCTTATGCATGGAAGTGGCTGAGTGGTGATATTGACGATGTTGGTTGGCCATGTGTGCCAGGGATTTGAGTCCTTCATCGTTCCCAACGGACAACTGGACTGATTGGCCTTATTCATGTGATTACTACGAGCGCCAAAACTGGCGAGTAAAATTTCCTCTGAGTTCAATCAGTCTTTTTTGCGGAAGGAGCTGAAACAATTCTTGATGATCGTGAGAGACTTTAGCGGTTAGACTGGACCCGTTGTGAATGAGACTTGTGAAGGAGCACGCATCCAATAGACACTCAAAGATAGTGACGCCTCTGTCGAGTCTTAATTTTTGTCGAGGCGTTCTAGGATAGTCTAGTTACAAAATCATGCCTACAGGTTAGTCTGTTGAATCATGAAAGTCTATCTTAAGCTGCCCGGGACAGCTCTTTTATATGACACTTAAACGTCGGAAAAGGTCGTAATAACTCCATGAACCGAGCTGGAGACTATGGAAAAGTATTAATAACATACTGTTAATACGGTTTGCCTTCAATCAACTCAATATAGGAGCACCGACTACGATATGGAGGTCAATTGAAGTAATGCTGGGAGCTTCCAGGTTTCGTCCGATGTTACGCAACTCTAATTTTAATCTCTGAGAATCAAGCCGGCCGCCTAAACAGTCCATAAATTAGCAGGAGAATCTCATGTGGATTCGTGGGCACAATTACCTTTTCCGCGATTGCATATATCGTCGCCTGAGTATGCGCTGATCGCAGCAGAGGTATGATACCGTCACCGACCACCCTTAGCCCCTCAACACCATAAACTCTTACATCTGAATCAGATAATGTGATTCAAGAAAGCACACAATGAGATGAATCTACTGTTGTTTGGATGTAACCAAGCAAGGTAGCTTGACTGTACTGGACCATTAAAGCCGTGGTAAGCCGAGTCGTACGTCAGTCCATAAAGTGAGGCAGTCTCAGGTGACGCCGGTGTGAAAGTCTCGCTCTGTTTCCGGTGGTTAGGGGCCAGTGTCTCCAACAATGGCGCCTTAGAGGCCGGTTTAAATATGGGAAGGAGACTCCCAAAGTCCCACCCATCGTTCACGAGTGCAGCCCAGGCATCGCAGTTCGAGGGCATACCATTGCATTGACCGTACTATCGCCGCCTACGGTATGGCGCTGGGTGAGGTTGATTTCTTGTCCTTGCAGGTGTTCCTGGGGGGCAGGAGTAAGATTCCAATCATAGCGGGTACCAGGAGTTGTTCCGGCTTCAATCATGAGGGCTTGGTCTGCGGTTGATTGATTCTTAGCAACATTCGACATTCACGACACTCGCTGCATACTGGATACGTCTGCGGCCAGTCTGGAAGCAAGGGTCATTCCAGCTGTCCCGCCACCGATGATGATATAATCATAGGTGGTACCATTGGTTGAGGAAGCTCTTGCAGCGGCTATGGCAGATACCACTGCCAAATTGGCGAGAAATTTTGATCAAGGCAGAAGCATACTGAAGTAAAGCGATAGTCACCACGGTTTCATTCTGTTCGTGAGAAAGGTGGAAGAAAGCCTGGGCAAACTTCGGGGCCTGGAACCTTTTATTCGTCTACACATTTCAACATCGAATGACACAGGCCATATTTTTGAGCTTGAACTCGTACGAAGTAACCCAGCTAAACCTTGAAATATTGGTATCAGAACGGACCTTGCAGCAAACCCTGGCATTAGAACACTCCTGTTTAAGTATTTGTTTAATCTCGATCGCATCCAACGTGAACTGTGTACAACTACACAACATTTTGCGACGAAAACCCGTTTGATCTTTACAGTTGGCTCGCAGCGGAATGCCGCATTTACCATCGGTGCGAAGTTCGTTCGATAACCCTGCCATGGCAAGCCACCGGTTGGACAATTGATATCTCATCAGCTTGCGTCATTTGGACCGACGCGATAGAGCCCAACGAAAGAAAAGCAGAGTCCACAACAATGAGTCTAGTTCTCTCCGCATGACCAGATTGCATTGATTCGGAGCACGCCGGAGGACTGAGAGATGCGAAAATATCTCATGTGGGCTCTTGGCGGGATGTTCTTTGACATCAGCGGTGACAGTGAGTCTTACAAGCGACTGGATCTTATATGCGGGTATAACCACCAGCGGAGCGATCTGGCGTTATAAAGGGCTCTTGGCAAACGACCATTTCCGCGTACGCTAGCTCAATCACTTAAGCTGTGAGGTGTTACGACCGTTTCATGTAGACAAATCAGATCAGCTGGCAGAGATTTGCGAAGCATTCGAGAGTGCAGCTTTGGTTTTGGTTATTTTAGGCCATTTTGTATTGAGATGATTCTGTTTTGAACCTTCCTTTTCAAGTGGAATCAGTCTATCGATTGAGTATTATCCCGTGCAATTACCATGGAGGTCTCTAGTAAACAAATCACTAGACACCTACCAAGGTGGTTAGTTGATAGAATAATCCTGAATAGAACCGGGCATTGTCTACGAAGCTCCTACTGAATTGAATCCAAAAGAATATCTTCCGTGCAAGCTCAGCTGCTAGCAGCTGCAAACACATGACTTGACTGATCGTTTTCCAACTTTATGAAGCAGTTGTTGCTTAATAACTTACAGTGCCTAGCAGGAAGCTCATGCGCCGGACTCACCTCTTGTTTGGAAGACGGTGAGTCGATGGCATTGACCAAAACGCGGAGTTCCTTTCAGTCGTCCAAGCAGGCAGCAGCAATTTAATCTCCCTGCCCGTGACATATAATGTTTGCCCACATCTTCGCGAAGTTCACAGGATACTGTAGGACTGGCTGACCCAATCAGCAAGTTTAGAACGATGCCTGCCATTCACCAGCCCCATGATGTCCTGCACGTTGACCTAACTTACCGCATTGAGATGGCCGTTGTGTTAGGTCATCCAATAGCAACTAACATACCGGCCAGGGGAAAGAGTCGCGATAGACTGGCGTTTACGGCGATCCTTTCACAACCGAGTATTTCATCTGTGGATGGCTTAGTGCTGACAAGCACCCGAGCTTTTGAACACACGACATACGTCAGTGACAAATGATCCTGGTCGTCGATGCCAATCTCCGCATTCAAAGCCTGTCTGGAGCACCTAGATTAAAAATCGCGTAAGTCTTTTGGTGTTGACGGTCAACGGCACCGCGAGAAAACTTCCCTGATTCGGTACAGCCACTACGCACTGCAGCATCGTCAATCTCTTATCTTACTTCCCGGAGACAGTCAATCTGATCCACGCGTTTGCCCTGCCGAGGGAGTCCGAAAGAGGCGCTAAGACATCCATTCGTCTTGGTGCTGTGCTTCCTAAACGCGTTACACACCGCCGCGATTCAGACTTTCACCATGGGACGCGCGCCCACGAGCGGCTACTGTCACACCTGCCGGCGGAGACGAGTGAAATGCGGTAAGGGGATCGGGCGCCAAGACCCGGGAGATCCGGCATCTCGCTCTCGGTGTGTCGCTCGCTAACATCTCCAATCAGACAAGCAGCGCCCGGAGTGCGGCCGATGTCTGAAGTCAGGTCACAAATGTCTAGGCTACAACCTGCCTCTGCGCATGCAGAATTACACCGTCGGCGGCGGCGGCGGCGAGAGCAGCGGGAGCCAGGCACTACTGGTTCCTGTGACCACGGCAGCGGCCGCACCACCACCCGCCTTGCGTCCAACCCGTCAACCCGTATCCCGGGTTCCGCCGGAGTTGCCGTTGGCTGCGTTCCGAGAAACCATGGCGTTCTCGCACCTGCTGTCCAAGTATCGGTGGGCGCCGTTCTGGAAGCCGCTGCTGCGGACTCGGGTAACGGAGAGTTCGTCCGGAGCCGACAGGGCGCATTACGCGGCCGGCCTGGCGACTGCTCTCGCTTACTTGGGCACTGCGGAGAAAGACCCTAAAACGCTGTCAGATGGGTACGAGATGAACGGAGAAGTCATCAGGGCACTTCATCGGGCGCTTTTGGAAAGGTCAAAACCCGAAATGGCACGCTGGGCCCTCACCATTATGGTGCTGTGCATGTATCACGTGAGTATCTTCTTCTCTTCTGGAATGCCGGGTTTCCACGAGTCCGTCAGGTTGGACTTGCGATGTTGGTTGGCTCATGTCTTCAACGAAAGACGCATTCTTCAAGCTAACAGCAAAACAGTACGCGATCGAGATGAATCCGAACCTTCCGCATCATCACGGGGTAGTGAAAGTCATTGAATTCTGCGGGCCGCATTACTTCCAGCGTGAGCCAATGCTGACGATCTTCCGTCAGATAAGAGCGCAACATGTAAGCAGCCGCATGATGAGTCCACCTTGAATTCGAGACGGCTGACGCTACTGTTCGCAATCTAGTCATGCAGCTCCTTCTTGTACAAGGAAGCCTCTTTCTTCGAGCAGGAAGCCTGGAGGACCATCCCCTGGCAACATACCAGCAAGACCCTGTACGACCGACTCGTAGATATGCACATCGAGTTGCCCGGCCTCGGCGCCATGCTCGGACCTTCGTCGAGACCCTTGACCGAATACCAGAAATCCGCGGTTGAGATGAAAGCAAGGGATCATCTGTCCCGCCTGCGCAAGTGGAGAAGAGACTGGGAAGCCACCAATCCGAAGGCGGCCGTCGAAGCTCCTCTGCCGCTGGACACAAACGACGTATCCATACCTTGGGTGAGGGATCTTTTGACCAAGGCCTTGGATATCCAAACGGCGGACCAGGCGACTGACCTCCTCATATACGACTCGACGCTGGTCTACGTCATGCAGGTCCTCCATGTCTTGCGCACTGGCGACCGCCGACCTCAACCCTTCCCGGCAGAGTTGGATCCCACGCTCGCTAAACCGGCAGACGACCCGCTCTACGGGCCAGATGAACTGAAGTACCAATGGCAGCCGATGCTTGAGGTGTTGAGGATAATGCGTGCTGCTTCAAGATTGCTGTCTGCCAACAACAGCACCGTCATGCTTGCCGTATCTGTGATCGGCATCGTTTACAATTATCTACAAGGGACTGAGGGGCTTAGTCGTGTCTTGCTCTCTACAATGAACAGCCCAGAACAGTACGAAGCTGCTGGCCTGGAACTAGTCCACTTTCAATTACCTTCATGAAAGGGACAGAGATTGAAATGGCAAATGGTAAGGTAGTTAAAGGTTAATATGAATATAATAATAATACTATATTCATCTCAAGCCCATGTGCCCCGTGTACAACAGCTGACTCAGTTAGAAGTTAAGAGCTGCCGCTAACAGAGGGCTGTCAGACCGAACAAAACTTGATGAATCAGTAGGAAAAAGTGAATATTGCGCCGAGGGGGAATCGAACCCCCGGCTCCCCGACGCTGCTTGGTGGCAACGGAGAATTTTACCACTAAACCATCGGCGCAGGTGATGAGTTGGTCATGATACGGGACCCGGTGTGGATGGTGACTGGGGCGGCGGTGTGGGATCATGAGTCTGTCGACGTAGACGAGCAATTCGGTCGGACCCGATCTCCAAAATTCTTCATCGAATTTGTTGGAGAATAATATCTGTGACTCCGACACCATTAAACAGGTTGAAATCGCTGCTCCCGTCGCCTTGGACCAGCTTCAGGAAGTGCTACTCCCTCGCGTTCTCTCTGCCCACTCCAGCTGGAGATCCTTGGCCGTTGTAGCAAGTCTCTCCCGCCATCCCGCAGCTGCATCAATTGCCCAGCCGATCCTTCCAAGGAACCACGATAACAGACCTTCAGCGCGGGCTCCGTCGGGGTGGTCCAACAGCCCCACGGCGATGTCTACAAGGGCCGGTCGATCGTGAACAGCATAGAAGACGCCAGCTGAGCATTTCGAGCAGAAATACCGGTCAACTCCAGGTGAACTGTTGTAGAAAGCCAGTGTGCCCAGTCGTGGATCCCTGTGATCCGAGGAGAGAGCAGCTTTGAGGGTGTTGACGTCGGCGGGGAACTCGGAAGCTTCTGGTGTATCGCCTCCAGCGAAGCAAACGTGACTGAGAGGGGCAAAAGTCCACGCCATCAGGTCCGTCCCAAAGCTTGTGACGCAAGAATTGCAGCACTCAAGACTGCCTCTGTATTTCAGAGTCTTAGAGTCCATAAACCAACTCTTGAGCTCCTCCTCGGAGCGTGATCCGAGGTCTGCGCCTGATCGGAGCACAAAGTCCACTCCCTTGCAGTGGCAATAGAACGGCGTGGACTCGGGCGACGGTCCAGCGTTGAGTTGCTCCGGAGACAGTGCCTTGGCGCCGGGCCAGCCTGCCGGCAACTCTTCGCTTTCGCCATACGTTCCTTTCCATCTCTTGACCTCCCCGTCCTCTGGCAACCACACGGAGGCGCCGCCGTCGACGGTGTCCCCGACGAATATGTGACTGGAATACTTCACTAATCCGGGTCCATTGTTGATCGCGCCGGTCACGACCCAGGGTAAGCCGCCTGTTGGCTCCCCGGAGCAGAATAACCGCGAGTAACAGGTCTGGCAAGAAAACATGTCAATGCGGTCGGAGAATGCGTATCTGACGAGACCGGAAAGGTCTGCTGAGGCGTCTGGCCATTTCGTGCAGGAAGAGTAGAGCGCGCCGGTGATGTGACGACAGGAGTTGCAGTGGCAGCACGGAGCTCTGAGCGGCAGAGAGGATTTCGGGACGCTGGCGGTGAAGGTGTGCGCCTTACACAGGCACTGGGCCGTGATCGTGATTTTCTCCCCTTCCATGATCGCGCATCTGGTCTGATATATTGAGAAAGAGTGATGTGGTGAAGTTCGAGGTTGGTGTTGAGAAATTAGAAACATTTGTATCTGCGGGGTCGACTTTTAATTCCCCAGAATGGAAGGGCGTATCTGACAAGTGCAGCACTGATTGCTCCTACGTCGGTGGCTCGGCTCCATGCACTGAATGCCTTCCGGTCTTTATAAACCAAAGTGAAATTTTCAAGTAGCCTGCTATACGGAGGAGAACTGTGTCTTCAGATTTTATGATCCGTTGGCTGAATTGGAATTTTGCATCTCATCATGTCACTACTTGATGACCGCGGAGCTGGGCAGTGGACGGTTGGACTATCGGCCAAGTACTGGTAGCATCGCCGGATCAAGATGATATGCGTGACACCGATGTACGAAGCACTAGACCGTGAGGTTTCTCGAAAAAGGATGTCACAGGAATGGACGTCACTGCACGGTCTATGTCAGCCATCTGCAAGTGGTACGAGTTCTCTGCTTGGGTTCGATGCTGGCATTGTGTTACTTTGCGGCAGTCATTCACTGTCATCATTCGGTCGATCTCCAGTGACATTGGGACCAGTTCGACGTTCTGTCTACTACCAGCAACACTTCGATTCAACTTTACGATCATACTCGACCCCGTTTGGTATTAACCCCATCTGGTTTTATTTTTTTGGCATGGCGGGGTTTAGGAAAGAAGCCCAACGGTTAAAAGCAAACCTATCTTACCTAGTAAGTGTTACGGGTACACAAGCCCAGCAAGGATTACCTGGAAAATCAGTACGTGGCGGAACAGGGCTGTTATATACTCGAATGACTGTCAACCTTGTCAAATAACAAAAAAGGCTCCCCTGACTTCAACCATGGGATGGCGGCTCGGCTTTTCGGAGTACCTGAATGTCTTCACAGGTTCTAATACCAAAATCAATCTGTACAATTATGCGGGGCTGGGTTCATCATTATGCACAATCATCTCCAGCGCCCGTTAGTCATCCGGCACTGAATCAACGCCAACGCGTCTCTTTACATCAAGAACTAGAAGTGGGTCAGCTTGAACTTCTGACTGTCTTTGTTACACAATGTTCATCTTTGATTTTCTCGAGCGACAACTCTACTCAATGTTTTGATAGAGGTCGTGTCGAGCAGTACCGCAGATTTTCATCCTGCAACTGCCAAACCGCCTCAAGCCCAAAACAAAAGGAAGGGGAAAAAAAAGGAGCACAAAAGATGAACGACCACAACGAGACGGTGAGGCGCATCTCCCAGGTCGTCAAGGAGTTCCACCAACGCCGGGAGCCGTTCCGCATCTTCCACGGTTCCACCAGCAGCACCCGGCCGGCCCACGGCCAGAGCGTCGTCGACATCAGCGAGCTGCGGCACGTGTTGCACATCGACGCGGTCTCGGCCGTCGCGGTAGTCGAGCCGAACGTCCCCATGGACCAGCTCGTCGCCGCGACGTACCGCTGCGGCATGGTCCCGCCCGTGGTCATGGAGTTCCCGGGCATCACCGTCGGCGGCGGGTTCGCCGGGTCCGCCGGGGAGAGCAGCTCGTTCCGCCACGGCTACTTCGACGAGACGGTGCGGTCGGTCGAGATCGTCCTGGCCACCGGCGAGGTCGTCAACGCGTCGGAGACGGAGAACGCGGACCTCTTCAGGGGCGCGCCGGGCGCCCTGGGGACGCTCGGCATCGTCACGAAGCTGGAGCTGAGGCTGCTGAGGGCGAGGAGGTTCGTGAAGCTCACCTACCACCCGTACTCGACGGTCCCCGACGCGGTCGCGGCCATCCGGCGCGAGACCGGCCTGGCCCACAACGACTACGTGGAAGGCCTGGTGTACTCGAGGACGAGCGCCGCGGTCGTGACGGGCCAACTGACGGACGACCTGCCCCCGAAACGCCGGCCGCAGACTTTCAGCAGGCCGAAGGATCAGTGGTTTTACATACACGCGCGGAAACGAATCGCGAACGCTGTGCCGACCCCCGACTACGTCCCGCTCCAAGACTATCTCTTCCGCTACGACCGGGGGGCTTTCTGGATGGGCGAGCTGGCCTTCAAGTACTTCGGCCTGGTCCCTTTCAACCGCGTCACGCGAAGGCTGGCGAACCGTCTCATGGACACCAGAACGCTGTACAGGGCGGGGCTGGGCGGCGGCAGTCGCATGACCTTCAGGTACATGGTCCACGACCTGTCGTTGCCGTACTCGACGGTCCAGAGCTTCATCGACTACGTCGCGGACAACCTCGAGATCTGGCCGCTGTGGCTCTGCCCGCTGAAGGCCACCGAGGCTCCCAGTTTCCACCCCTGCACGACCGAGCCCGGGGGGCGGACGCCCCAGCCGATGCTCAACGTCGGGGTCTGGGGCCTGTCGTCGAAGAAGCTCGATCGTTTCATGCGCCAGAACCGGGACCTGGAAACCAAGCTGATGGAGCTCGGCGGGCGGAAAGTGCTCTACTCGCACGCGTACTACACGGAGAAGGAGTTTTGGGAAATGTACGACAGGGATTGGTACACGAGGCTGAGGGAACGGTACAGCGCGACGAGCTTGCCGGACGTGTACGACAAGGTCACGGTCGATGTGAGCAAGGAACGAGAACGGAAGAGGTTTCGCGACAAGTTGGCTGTGAAATGGCCTTTTGCTGGGCTGATTGGAGTTTGGTCGGCAATCCGGAAGTCATGAGATGGGCCGCCTGAGCGCGGCCTAACTGGAAAATGATCGGTTGAGGGTTGAAGGGTGAATCAAAAACTTGTATTCTTCGTCAGACCGGCTTCGTGTATGAATTTTGTACAATATGTACGATATTAAATTGCCTGCTTCTCTATGGGATCGTAAAATGATGATTCCACGGATAGAAAGAGAGGACTGTGTGTGAACGCATTTATGATGAATACGAGCAAATATCAGCCTCGATTATCTAGGTTCAGACGAATCTGCTATGAAACTAAGCAGCATGTAACCCTTGATAGGGGATCAATTGTTGGATTGAAAGCAAGACCAGCGCTGGCTGTCACAGCGTTGCAGAATGGGCGTAAGGGTTTTCAAATGGGTTTTGCTAATAATCCGTCATGACTATGCCCGCTATGTTCCACCTGTCTTCGCCTCCAGTAAAGTTTTTGTTATACCCTCAAAACGGGACCATCGCTTCCATAAATGGGGTCTTTCTCGAACCAACCAAGCTTGCTGATGTTTTGCACCTTGCCCTCCTCTCCTTCCCTGCCATAGCACATATCCCAGTGCTGTCCCTTGGGATAGCTGCCCACCATCTCAAAGCCTCCGTCCACGTCCTCCAGTAACCGATGGGAAACTCCGGCCGGAACGACAATCACGTCGCCCTTCTCCACCAGCGGCTCGACTCGGCCCTCGTTGTTCTCGCCTCCGAAGCAGAGCCTGGCGCGGCCGTTGCTGATGCAGAGCAGCTCGTGCGCGGTGCTGTGGAAATGGCTGGTGCTGTACATGGTGTATCGCCACTGGGGTTCTACGACGCCGACCGAGGAGAGATGTGACTCGATGGCAGACGCGCTGGCCGAGGAGAGGGCCGAGTGGTAGATCATCAGCGGCTTGTTCTGGATGCTGGTGTTCGGCAGCAATCCGTGTGCCGGGATCATGTGCTTGGAGACGCGGAGGGAAGATAACGGAGCGAGTGAGAGTTTGGGCCCCATCGTGGATCGGAAAATGAGGTTTCGGTGGTTTTGGTGGTAGTGGCTGCTTGTGTCCTTGCATTGAGGAGACGGTCTGACAGTTGACGTGAAATGAATGTGAGGTTGGTTGAGATGAAGAAAGTCTGACGTCATAGGTTGATGCTCATCTGATGCTGCTGACTTTGAGGTCAACTACCCCGCTGAAGATGTCTAGGAAGAACCTTTACTTTCATAATCTTGAAAATTTAATGAGCAAGCTTATTTATCTCCATGTCGAACACGACTGCGCTCTGAGGAAGTAGCATTCTCACCTCAGCAAGCCACTCATCACAATTCGCCAACACCTGCTCGCCAGCAACATCACTCATACGAAAAAGGTATCAAACGTAAGCTTGATGATGATCCTCCAGACATAAACTTGGACAAAAAAACCATTATATTATAGCATTCGCAGCCAAGATCATACGTGTAACATCTTACGCCAAAACACCCGACGGCCGAGACCCGAACCCGGCCAACCTCGTCTCAAGCAGTTGCCTTCCACGACGCCTGGATGGCCCCCCAATACTTCTCGGGGAACATACGCATGTGTCCGACGTGGCCGCTTCCTTCAAAAAGGACAGCGTCGTGGGCGAAGCCCTTCTCCTCCGCGATGGCGATGTTCTCCTCGATTTCCTCGGGGTGGATGATCTCGTCGTCCTTGCCGTAAAGGAACAGCCTGCGCATGGTCCCGGGCACGAAGTCCGGGTCGTTGACCGCGTTGCAGCTGAAGACGGGCGCGGGCTCCCAGCCGATCATCAGCTGGTACCCGCGGTTCAGCGCGAGGAGGAGGCCCACGAAGGCCTGCGTGACGACGTAGGGGAGCGGGACGTGCGGCGCGACGGCCAGGGCCGCCGCGTTGGACCACCGCCTGAGCGTCTCCCAGGTCATGTACGGGGTGCCGGGCGTCGAGTCGCAGACGGCGAGGCGGTGCGGCATGGGCCGGCCGTGCCTCTGGCGGTAGCTCTTCAGCGTCGAGGCGTAGTTGATGCCGCCCGTGTTGGACATGGCGTGCACGAGGACCGCGTCCTCGCCCGGGGCGCCGGCCACCTCGGGCGGGTACGCGGCGTCCACGACGGGCCTCATGCCGTCCGCGCGGGTCTGGAGGCTCTCGGTCATGGCCTTGGCGATGGGCGAGAGGACGACGACCTGCCTCGCGTGCGCGTAGAGCGCACGGTAGCCCTCGGTGTACTTGGCGAGGTGTTTCGGGACGGCGTCGCCCCAGCCGTAGATGACGACCACCCGTGGGTGGTCTGGTGATGGCGTCGCGCCCTCGGCCAGTTCTTCGCCGTCGCGGAGGAAAATTTGGTCGTTGAGGGCTGTGAAGCCCGGGAACGGGGCCGCCTTGGGTGCCATCGGGTCGGCGGAAAATTCGGACGTGAGAACAGGAATTGGACTGAGCCCAAGTCAGGAAAAGATGTGCTAAAAAGAGATGTCAAAGAGCCTACGGCACAGTCAGTGTCACCGTTGGCGGCGCCCGTCAGCAGGGAAGAGTCTGGTTCATATGTCGTTCACGGTGAAGAATAAACTTCATGATGACTGATCAGATCGCATCTCGGCGATGTCTTATGAAGGGGGCCCGGAGCAGCGAAAAGCAGACGAAAGTGGGCGACCGTACCGCCTTGTTGGGACGGCGTGGATCCATAGTCTTGTCCTGTTGGGACTGAATCGGGGGATCCAATGGCTTCATGAGGGTCCATATGAAATGAAGGAACGTGTGCGAGTAGCGTGGACAATACTTTATTCAATCACTGGCGCGTCGTCAAGCCCCCTTTTCAGTGAGTGGCTGAATGAGATCTCACCTCATCAGGACCGATTTCCAAGTATGAGTAAACATCCGATCCTGATCCACCTGCCGAGGCCGAACGGTCCCTGTCCCGGGGTCCCCTGATAAGACAAGCCAGCGCGACTAATACAGGAGTTCCCAGCAAATTTCAGGTGGCGTTGGAGATGCCGAGGCTCATCAAGAACGGGACTTCGGGCGAAACACCGACCGATCCCATGGCGCCGGAATCCAAGATTCCAAAGAAAAAAAGTCCCCTGCAAGATTAACGTGACCCGCGCTGCTGCAGACCCTTGTGCACTGGGGGGGTGAAGCTTTCCCCAGATTCCAGCGGCGCGGGACTTCCTATCGCAGTCAATAACTGATCACTGATCGTGCCGTTTACGTGTTCTGCGATCGCTTGACAGAGCAAAGAGTTTCCGCATACGGTTGGTTCATTGGACTCCGGGATTGCCCGTTGTACCACAAAGCTGCTTTTAATCTCGTCCCTGGTCTTCGTCCCGGCCCGCATCCCAGGCTTTGGGGCGAACCCTCACGATGACGTCTGCACCTCCAGAACCATTCGTGCCCTTCGCCAAGGCAATCGAAGTCACGAAGGCAGATCCGCACGTGTACCGCGCGAATCTGCCGTCTGCTTGGTGCATAGGATCAGGTACGCAATCGGACGCTCACTCAAACCATCTCGGCTCCATCTCCTCCCGTCTGACTCGCCCGCAGTGCCGAACGGCGGCTACGTCGCCTCCGTCATCCTGCGCGCCGCGTCCCTCCACCTCGCGGCGCGCGGTCAGCCGGACACCATCTCCGCCCATTTCGAATACGTCGGCCGGACCGAGGTCGGGCCGGCGGTCCTGGTCGTCGAGGAGGTGAAGCTCGGCCGCACGATCTCGACGCTGCACGTCACCCTGTACCAGCACGAGCTCCCGCCCGCGGCGCCGTGGTTCGGCCCTCGCTCCCGCAAGAACGTGCTCGCGTACCTCACCAACACGCGCGTGAGCCTCGAGAAGGGCCTCACGCTCGACAGCGGGTGGGCCATGACGCCCCCGCTGAGGCCGGTGGACTTTTCCCTCCTCGCCCTCGGCAGGGATCCCCACTGGTTCAGGAAGGACCAGCTCGGCGCGAGGGGTGCTTCGTTCGCCCGGGCGCACACCAACATCGAGCACTACGTCCCGCGGGAGGGCGTCCGCCGCGGCATGGCGGACATTTGGCTGCGGTTCAAGGCGGCGGAGAAGTTTACGAACGCCTCGCTGGGCTACGTCGCCGACGCGTATCCGACGATAGTGGAGAGGTGGAGGCCGCGCCGAGACGAGGAGCAGGTGCCGTTCCGATCGGACGAGATGTTTTGGTACCCTACCATTGCGCTGAACCTGGACGTGAAGAGGGCTCTGCCCGAAGAGGGCGTTGAGTGGCTCTTCATTCGCTCTTTGTCCAAGGTCATACAAAACGGTCGACTAGACTTGGAGGTTATCATCTTGGACCAGGATCAGAACGTGGTGGCGCTCAGCAACCACGTTAACCTGGTCTTGTCGGCTGAGCGGAATCTCAAGGAACGGAGTCATGCGAACGGCAAACTATAGACTCTTTGAAATGACTAGCGCTGTCCATGGCTTACTGCATAAATAACCGCACGAGTCTTCAAAAGTAATGATAGAACGGACGGTTTGCGGCCTACTCTGACACTGACGGGGGCTCATAACTCATACACTGCTGTGCTGCGATGTCAGGCTCCAACAGCATGACCACCACGTCCATACGTTTACCTTCCACATCGGTAATCCAACCTCACGATCTTGCCGTCAAATGATAGTCTATACTTACTTACCCAGGGCGAGGGAATTAACTTCTTTGCGGCGAGGATAGCAACCAGTCAAAAGAGAAGTCAGCCAATATCAGCACTCTCGTCCCATGATGAGTCCCACTGCCGCCCCGCTATTCTGCACCCTCTGCCTCTATTAGCTACAACCAGTCAGCGGTGTCCAACCATTGGTTCTCGTTCACGAGAATCCGCTCACGGCCCAATGGTCTAGTGGTATGATTCGCCCTTCGGGTGCTTGTGGTGTGTCACAACCCTTCTGCTCAGCAGAATCATGAATGGGCGAGGTCTCGGGTTCGAATCCCGATTGGGCCCTAAGCTTTTTTTTAATCGCTAATATTTAAGTTAGAGTAAGTAAGAGAAGAAGTTATAGACTTAGTATTATAGTTATAGTAGTAGTAGGGAGGCGGGAGATTTAAACTAGGCTATTATAGTAATAAAAAGAAAGTTAAATTAAAGTACTAAGGTAATTTAAAGAAACGGGATATATTTTTCAAAAATAATATAAGTATATTATAGTATAGTAGTAAACTACAGGCGAGCCGTGCCAGCCCTGCACTAATACTACATAGGAAACTCCAGCACAGAATTAGGGATTGGAATATTACTAGGAGACTAATAGAGTAGTGGGCGGGAACAAATTATGGCGGGCTATATTAGAGTAATCTACCCCAGAGATGGAAATCAGGCCGGAAGGTCTCACAAAGAATGGCCGCTGTGCGACTCACGAGCGTGATAGGATGTGATTGCGGTCAATATTAGCATTCTCCCACAAACACCGAGCCCCGTTCCCGATGTTTAGGAACCCAATCTCAGACGCGCCTCTGGAGCAGACGAGGACGCCTAAACGCCAACGCAGACGGCATACTCGGGCCACAAGTTCTGGCAATCAGACCCAAGCGCCGGGTTCCACTCGACAAAAGTCGCGTAGTCGGGAATGCCGTACTCCTGCTGAATGCCCCAGCACGCCTCCCCGGACTTGACGAGGTGGTACTTTTTGCAGCTGGGCGTGATCCCCTCCTGCGTGGGCCCGGGCGGCTCAACCGGCTCCGACCCACCGCCGCCGCCGCCGGGAGACGCGGGACCCTGGACACAGTAGGCGTACGTGGGCCACAAGCCCGAGCAGTCCCCGTTGAGGGCGGGGTTCCACTCGTAAAAGTCGGCGAGGTCGATGCCGTTGGCGTCGGCGATGGCCCAGCACCCGTCCCCGGACGCGGCGACGTAGTACTTCCGGCACCCCTCGACGATCCCGGGCTGCGTCGGGCCGGGGGGCTCGACGGGCTCGGTGGGCGTGCCCGGGCCGGCCTCGTCCCTGACGCAGACGCCGCGCTCCGAGTCCTGGGCGAGGTCGGCGTAGAGGCCCGCGTCGCAGTCGGATTCCTCGCCGATCCACGCGTTCCACCTGACCAGGTCGCCCACGGTGATGTTCCTGTCTTCGGCGATGTCCGCGCACAGGAACTTGCCGGCGTTGTAGCCGCTGATCTTGGTGAAGCAGGCGCAGCCCTCGACGGTGCCGGGCTCCGGGGTCTCGACGTCGAGGCACCCGCCCTCGGAAGTGTCAGGGGCTGCCGTGTTCTCGTGTCAGCATGCGTTTCGCAACAGGGGGATTCGTGCTCTCGGGAATAACCTCACCGGTTGTGTTGCCGTACGCTCCGCAGTATCGGAGGCTGGGCTGCAAAACACAAGGATCCACGTTCCTCAGGCTCGGGTTCCACTCGATGAAATCCTCCATCGTGATCCTCTGCGCCGCGACAACGTAGTCGCAGGCGTTGATGTTCCTGGTCAGCTGGGGCACGTCGGGCTGCTGGCTCTGGTCCTTCTGTAGGGGGACCTCGACGTGCTCGACGAATTCGCGACACCCGCCCGCCTCGTCGCGAGAGCCGGAGGCGAGAGGGTGCTCGGCGACAGGCGTCTCGCTGGGCGCTACGGTCTCGATGGCCGGCTGCGTGGTGGTGACGTAGTCGGGCGGCGTGAGGGTGTAGGGCGGGGAGGTGGAGTAGGGGTAGGAGGGGTAGGTGTTGATGTCGCCGACGGGCTGGACGCAGTAGGATGTGTTGAGCCACAGGTTCTCGCAGCCGGGGTTGTCGACCGACGGGTTGAGGAAGAAGAAGTCGCGGAGCTCGACCGAGTTCTTGATTGAGATCATCTGGCAGTAGTCGCCCGTTCGGATCTCGTACCACGCCGCGCACCGTTCGTTGGACTCGGCCTTGGCGTTGGAGGGCCTCGGGACTGCCGTGGCAGGCGGCTGCGTCGTGGTCGGCGGGCCAGAGGGGACGGCGGTGGCGTCGGCCAGGGTCCTCCCCGGGGGACTGACGCAGATCAGGTCCCCGACCATGTCATCGAGGTTGGTGCAGAGGGGGCTGATGTTGGGGTTCCAGGTCAGGAGGTGCTGGGCCTGGAGACCGGGAACGGCCTCGAGGATGCCCTCGCAGCTGTCGTCCCACTTGACGCGGTACTGAGCGCACGCCTCGGGGAGGCAGAGCTGGGTGTCCGGGACGAGGTTCCTGCAGCCGGGACCGGTGACGCCGGCCCTGATGACTGCGTTGGTCGACACCTTGTGCGCCGTGGCGATGGAGTCGCACGTGTCGCCCGGCTGGACGGTGTAGGGCGAGGCGCACGCCGGGCCGTCCGTGGACGTCGGCGCGGGCTTGGTGGTGACGGCGTACGCGGCAGGCGTGGTAAAGTCGTAGCCGGCGGCGCCGCAGCTGGCCGTGCGGGACTTGAAGTCGGCTGCGAACTCTGCATCGAAGCCAAAGGGCGAGTTGAGGAGGACCTTGGCGGTGCCGAGGGAGCAGCCGGAGCAAGGACCGGCGGCGGTGCCGTTGGCCAGGTTATCGAGGTACACCTCGTCGCAGTACACGCCCGTGTTGCCATCCTGGGCGCAGGATAAATCATAGGCGTGGATCATGCTGTCGACCATGTAGGTCGCGGGATACACGACCCGGTCAAACTCGACGACGTCGGTCTCGGCACCACAGCCCGAGGCGATGGTCCGGCGGGCGGCAGCCAGGGACGACTGGCAGCCCGATGTGCAAAGGGCCTCCAGCATCTGGGACTCGAGGCGGGGGACGGCGGCGGCATGGGTGGCCAGGAAGCCGGGACAGGTCTGGACCGTCGTGTTGAGAGCTTGGTAGCAGCTCTCGCTGAGCCCGGGGTAGTGGGCGTAGCCCAGCTTCACGTCGGTGAACTGTTGGGCGTCGACGAAGCCCATGTGAGCGAGCAAGTGAATCGCAAGGGTCAGAGCCCACGAGCGAAGGGACAGGTCCATCTTGGAGAAAGGGAAGAACGAGCGACGGAGACAGCAAAGAGTCAAAAGAGCGTAGAGATGGGCTGTATAACGAGCATGAGACCCCGAAGGTGCGAGGGTTCTCGACGAGAAATTTCTGGCATCGGGCGACGCCGCCATAAAGAGGGAAGTGAGATGGCCCAGGAAACAAACCATGATGCATACTGCCATCGCAAGCCCATTCCAGTCCAGCTCGGAACATGTGCGTTCACATCCCTTCGTCACCTGCTGACCTTACCCTCATCCCGTAGTATGCCCTCCTATTCTCATCATCACGAGGCCTCGAAAAGGATTGACCTAGGCTTGGACGTGATCATACCTCATATCAATAGCTTATCTTGGCAAGCTTTCATGGGTCGTAACTCGGTGCAACGCTGACAAGGCCGTCATGGTCACATCCTGCATGGACCTCAGTCTCGACTTGCCCCTGCATCCCGCAGCCCTCGGGCTGACCCGGACATTACTTTTAACTCTATCCGTACTTTTAACTAATATCGCCGCGATATTCCCGCCGAGGCGGAAGCCTAAATGCAGCCAACGCTGACGCTTGATGCAGCCAAGGCTGGGGCCTAGGAACAGCATCACGAGATTTACCCGTCAGCAGCTCACATGCGACTGTGCAATTTAACGAGGGCCGCTACCCTATGATGATGTTCCCTGGTAGCCTTCATCAAGCTTCCTCTCTCGGAAAGGCATGAGCCCCAAATGAGAGCACGCGATAATCTCACGAGATATATTGCTCGGATGGTGGGCGAGCTACTGCCAAGTAAGACTCCGTCACGCCCAATTACCAGGGTAGTATTCGCTTCGGTACCGAGCTAGAGAGAATGTCGGATGAGCCCCTGCGTGAGCTGGAAAGGGAAAGACCCTGAGATGCTGGGAGTTCGCGGTTCGGAACGAGCAGGCCACGATACCGTCGGCCGACATCGTGGCTCTTTCGTGATGGTTGAGCTTAAGAGCACCCATCCCCAGGGCGGCCGATGCCCGTTGAAACCAGGCTCGCCCAGAAGGCTCGCCGCTCACCTTTTGACACTCTTTTTTGAGGTCGACGTTCGTTCACTTCTCACTTATTTATCGTGGGACACGATCCATCCCAGCAACCATGGCATCATCCATTAGGGACCGCCGCTCCACTCTCTTTACCCTCTCTTCGCTCATTCCTCTCTTCTTTCTTGCGTTTTATATCGGAAGCAGGCATGAGAGCGCTCCTGTCGAGTTAGCTCACCTGAGTCCCAGGGCAGAGAACTCAACTGCTCAGCCCGTCATCGAGGCTACCGCCTCTTCCGCTTTCCCTGCTCCGTCTGGCGACTTGTCCGTCTTGGACGCGGAGGCCCCCTTCGGCCTCGCTGTGCGCCTCGACGAAGATCCCTACACCTGCGGCCCCGGTCGCCCTTGCTCCAACGGCGCCTGTTGCGGCGCCTCGGGCAACTGCGGCTATGCCCCGGCCTACTGCGGCGCGGGCTGCCAGTCCAACTGCGACGCCAAGGCCGAGTGCGGCCAGTACGCCATAAATCCGGGGCAGACCTGCAAGCTCAATGCCTGCTGCAGCGAGCACGGCTTCTGCGGCACCACCTCCGACTTCTGCACCGAGGGGTGCCAGTCTAACTGCATCCTAGAGCCCGAGCCCCCGGGCGGCTCACCCAAGAACGCCGCCATGGACCGCGTCATAGGCTACTACGAGTCCTGGAGCTACAAGTCAAAGTGTAACCAGAAGTCGCCCTCGGATCTGCCCCTTAAGGAGCTTACGCACCTCAACTACGCCTTCACCTTCATCGAGCCTGAGACCTACGAGATGGTCACCATGGACATGAAGCACGAGGACGACCTGTGGCAGGTCACCGTAGACAGTAAAAAGTACAACCCGAACCTCAAGGTGTACGTCGCTGTCGGCGGCTGGACCTTCTCCGACAACGGCACCGTCACTCAGCCGCTGTTCGGCGAGATTGCCAGCACCCAGGCGAACCGGCAAAAGTTCGCCGACGGCGTGGTCAGGTTCCTTGATAAGTACGGCTTCGACGGCCTCGACATCGACTGGGAATACCCCGGCGCGGGAGACCGCGGTGGCAGTGAGGAGGATACCCCCAACTTCGTCTTGCTGATGAAGACGCTGCGCAACACTTTTGATCGGTCGTCGCGCAAGCTGGGCCTGACCTTCACCATCCCCTCGTCCTTCTGGTACCTGCGCTGGTTCGACATGCCCGGGCTGTTGCAGTACGCCGACTGGACCAACCTGATGAGCTACGACCTCCACGGCACCTGGGACCGGGACAACCCTATCGGGGCCATCGCGCAGGCCCACACCAATCTGACGGAGATCAAGCTCGCCACGCAGCTCCTCTGGCGTGTGGGCGTGAAGCCCGAGCAGGTGGTCCTGGGCTATGGCTTCTACGGGCGCGCCTTTGAGCTGGCGGATTCCAGCTGTACCAAGCCCGGATGCCCATTCGCCGGCGGCGCCAAGAAGGGCCCTTGCTCCAATGAGGCCGGCATCCTCATGTACTACGAGATCCAGGCCATCCTGAAGAAGTTCCCGGACCTCGAGCCCGTGTTCGACAAGGAGGCGGCGGTCAAGTACATCACCTGGGACGAGAACCAGTGGATTTCGTACGACGATGCCGACACGTTCAAGCTCAAGCTCGAGTGGGCCAACGAGATGGGCTTCGGCGGTTCGATGATCTGGGCCGTCGACACGGACGACGACAAGTTCACGGCCATGAGCGGGCTGATGGGCCACCAGGTGGCGCACATCAACACCGATCAAGTCGAGGCTCTGGCCATGACCAGCTCCAACTTGATCGAGACCATCAAGCTGGAGAACGGACAGGGCTGCTACGTGGACAAATCCAACGGCTGTAGAGAGGATGGACACTTTGCCTGCCCCCATGGCGAGAGCCTGGTTGCCGTCGACAGGCAAGGATGCGTAAGTGACGCTGTTGACAGGGGGTGCCACTAGCGAGGCAGACGTGCTGACTTTTGTGTGTGTTATAGGGGTCCGAAGACAGCAGCAAGGGCATGCCGGTCTGCTGTCCCCGGGACTCGACGAGCTCGTGCACCTGGCGAGGCACGCCCGACGACGGTGGCGTCTGGGGCGACTGCAACGGGCAGTGCCACACTGGCGAGACGGCCGTTGTGAGTTCCAAATGGGGAGGCTCTCCCTCGGCCGACATCAAGTGGCCGCGCAAGAACTGCGCGCGGGGGTCCAAGGTGCTCTGCTGCGAAGCGCCCAACTTCAAGAGCATCGTCAAGGACTGCTATTGGACGGGATGGTGAGTCCAACCACCCCGCGCCTCTGTGATGGATTCACGACTGATTAGGGCTGATCCGGTTTGTAGCATCCAGAGCAATGAGTGCTCCTCGACGCACACGAAGGTGGCGACCAAGACGGGAGCATGCCCCTTCAGCGTCGTGCAGAGTTACTGCTGCCCCCGGGACACGGGACTGTACGAGTGCGGGTGGCGCGGCGGCTCGCCCGACTGCGTCGACGGCAACTGCAAGGCCGTGGACAAGGACAACAAACCCCTGTACGAGGTGCAGATCGACAGCCACGCCAGTGGTAACTCGTACAACGCCTGCAGCTGGGGCCGGAAGAAGGCGCTCTGCTGCAAGGTCCGGGTGGAGGTGCCGGAGCCGCTGACGTGCACAGTCGACTCGTGCATGCTCGACTACAACTTTTGCTCGCAGAGCAACCGCGACGACTGGGGCAACCACATTGAGCCGCGCGAGGAGGAGAGCGAGACGGGTGTAGCTCTGGCCGGGGCGGGTAATGCTCAGAAGGGCCCTGGGGTATCGCTCGTGATTCGGCAGGAGGACGGCGAGTACCAGATCCTCAACAAGCGCGATTACAAGTGGCTGGCGTCTTTCGGCATCGTCATTCTCCAAGAATCGCTCGCGTACCCTCCGCCATCACAGCTCATGCGCAGGCTCCGGGAGGGTTTGGTGAGGGTGCTCCGTCGGTGGGCGACGCGGTCGGACCATTGCGGTGACCCGGGGATCGAGGCGCTCGACATTGACCTGGACGACGACGCTCCTCCTCCCGACCGATCGCAGGTAGAGCACACGATTCCGCTGGTGATTGTCGGGCGATTCGCTTCAGTGGCGGAGCACGGTCGGATGTGGGCGGCTCGGCCGGCGGGATACGTCCGCGAGAACGGCACGCCGGTGGGACAGGCTGAACCGGCGGGGAGGCTGACGACGGCGCGGCGGGTAGGCAACCAGAACTTCTGGCAGAACATCTGGGGCAACCCGACGGGGCTGCCGGCGAATCTGCCGCTGGTGACGCCCGACTCTCCGGATATCCGGCGGCCGGTGGGGCGGCTGTACGAGGCGCTCGGGTCGACGACGCACCCGACCGAGTTCACGTTCCTGCAGGACAACATCAACGGGGTCAAGGGCCGTGTGGAGATCTTCAACGCGCCGATGGGGTCGAACCTGTTTGGGAGGTTCCTCCGGGACGCGGTGGACCGCAGCAACGACTCGCCGCTGACGGACATCATGTCGTTCATGGCGCCGCTCCGCGAGCTGGTGGCGCTGTTCGGGTACCTGCGGGACGACGACGTGGTGACGAGCATCGACAACGGGGCGGCGCTGTTCCTGGCGCAGCTGCAGCAGCTCGAGCTCAACCTGCCGGACGCGCGGGGTCTGTCGGCGCAATGGAACGAGTTCTACCCGTCGTACTTTCGCATGGTGTCCGAGTTCGCGCGCACGTGGGCGCGGGCGCGCATCCGGCAGGTCAGGCGGGTGTACAACAGCCGCAACAACCTGGACGCGCCGCACAGGGCCGAGCTGTTGGCGGATCTGCAGGAGATTGAGAATGACATTCCCAACTGGAAGCACCCGGCCGAGTGAGCATGCTGGCTGCGAGAGTGATCCGGAGGAGGCCGACGTGTCGTTTAGAGGGGCTGTGATGGTATCAGACGTCTATCTGTTGTTGGTGTCGGGCGGTAGATAACTGACTGTGTAGAACGAGATTGATCGATTGATTGATTGATTGATTGATGGATGGATGGATGGATGGATGGATGGACGGATTGATGTATTGGAGAGAAGCAATAATCATCGCGTTGGGAAGTTGGGAAGGAGGTTTGTTTCTGACTGGTGGTGATGACGATGACTAAGTACTTGGGTAGGTAGGTAGGTGGCTTACCCTGCCAGATGTTGCCAGGTGTCTGCTGATCACCATAACCCCAATCGCTCGCCTGCTCTCCTGGCACCTCCTAGCACTCACTCTACTTGCCAATTGGCCTCGGTACCTAGGCAGTTTGGTAGGTACATTGTATATAGCATCATCTGCGACACTGCAGGTTCTAATGATATTGATCGGGCCTGGGCTTCAGAGAGAGCCGAATGTCACCATACCATATCATGTAATGTGACCTACATGTATTTATGCACCTCTCCCTACCTACCTAATGTGTATATGTCCCTGTCCTGCCCCTTCTCCCCTGCCCGTTAGCTGCCCTTGGCGGCCCGCCAATGTCACCCTACTGTATTTAATGAACAGACTACATGTAATAGCCTGTAGGTGCCTTGGTAGGTTACAGGTAGTATGTTGCCATCTAAGTGTTCCAGCCCAAAGTCCGCTGAATTAAATACTCTCCATGCATCCTCCAAAGCCAGCATACCTAGGATCGATCAAGCGCATCCCTCGCATCATTATCAATCAGCACTTCCGAACAAGCAACATCACCATTTTCCGACGAATCCCGACCCAAGCCATCGCTTCGTCACCTGCGAAATTTACCCTTGCATTTCATCATCATCATCATCATCATCTTCTTCATCATCATCACCACCACCATCATCACCACCACCATCACCACCATCACCATCACCCTCACGCCATGTCCTCCCCACCACCCTCAGACTCGGGCTCCGACATATTCGAACCGGACGACGAATTCCCCGAACCAACCCCCGAAACCAACATCCGCGACTGCGGCTATCCGAAATGGGGCTTCGTCGTCTACCGCACAACCTACTCCCCCGGGTCAACCCCGAAATGGGACCAGTTCAAGGCCCTCGTCCTCTCCAACCTCCGCAAACGCATCGCCGACTCCCCCGCCCCGGAAATCCTCCAGAACATGGACTTCGTCTTCGTCGACGACCCCTCCCTGGACAACATGTCCATCGCCGACCTGCAGCGCCGTTTCCGCGCCTGGGTCGAGTCCGAGGGCATGCTCCCCTTCAAGCCCAGCCAGGACGACCCGCAGGAAATGGTCTACGTGCCCCGCGGCGCCAGGTACGAGTTCTTCATCGTCGTCGACGAGCTCGCCCTGGCTTCCCCTTGCGTCAAGCTCGTGCGTGGCTTTCCCGGGCCCGAGAACCCGGACGAGGTCGGGCGCGAGCACGCCAAGGTCTGGCACATTGCCGTCGGAACCGAGCTGTACGACGAGCTGGGCGACCCGAACGCCCCGTACACCGGCCGCTATTACAGGTCTTTGCCCAGCCGCCTGGTCGCGCAGGGCTATTAGTCACGGCGGACGTGATGCCCAAGTCATCCACGGCTTTCAAAGGACTGCAATGAGTCCGATGAAGCCCTAGGCGCGGCGCCGAGACAGCCCGAGCTTGGCCTCCGATGTATTTATATATATAGCTAGCTAAGAGGGGCTTAATCAGCCTAATTATAATAGAAGAAGACGGGGCATATATCGAGTGCAAATACGGGCATGGGGTCAATATGCAAATTAGCCCAACAGCGTCCGACAAGTCATATAAGGTCTAAAGAGGCTACTAACTCCAGACACCTGCCGTCAAAAGGTCGGATTCAGGCTGCACCTGTTATTACCAATGTGTTCCCAAAAAGCCCAACACCCAAATTCCAACAGGCATGATCCAAGACTGACAAGAAGGCTTAAGACTAACACATAGTCCAGACCAACGATTTGCTTGATCACGCATACTTCAGACTGAGTCAACCAAGCCTTTCTTCTTCCACATTTGCTTCAGTCCACTACTCTTGGGCACCCGCACTAGCCAGTATAGAAACAAAGCAGCAAACAGGTTAAATACAATGTAAGCCCACATAATTCCCCAGTTGCGCCACCGCTCATCATACGACGTCGAGGTCGAGGCCAAGAACGCATCCGTCGTGGCCAGCGAGCAAAACTGGCAGACGTCTGTGCTGTCGGGGTTGTAGACCATGCCACCCGCCAGCCGCACGTACGGTTCCATGTAAGCGCCGCAGGTCACGTTGCCCGCCCGAGGGGGATCGAACCGCAACAGCTCGAGCGACGAGCACTCGACCGTGTTGTGCGCCAGTCCGGTCGACAAGAGGCCGTCGACGAGGTAGGTCAGGGGGGACACGCGGTACATGAACTTCCAGAATCCGGGGAGGGCGTCCATCGGGACGATGACGCTGCTCCGTGTGATTAGCGCGATGGACTCGTAACCGGACCCGTGTGTGTGGAGAGCGGATGGAAGCGTGGTTCGACTTACCCGCAGAAGATCAGACACAAGGCGAACAGCAGGAGAGACAACGTCGCTCCGGTCTCGGCCGTGGGGACGCCCGCGACGACCATGTCCGCGAACGTCGACTCGAAGAGCATGAAGGCCCAGACGAGCAGGAACATCAACCCCCCGCGCTCGGCGACGGCGTTTGTCGGGATGGCGTTCCTGTACATGCCGACCAGGTAATAGAAGGGGAAGAATATGACGAGCGAGGCCAGCGTGTTCCACGGCAGCTCGACAATGATGTTGACGAGCATGAACACCCACCAGGAGTAAGCTCTCGAAGCCCGCTCCCTGGCTTCGTACTGTTCCCGCTGCAGGATGAAGTTGGGCATGGTTTGGTAGACGAGAAAGGCGAAGACGACAAGGAGCATGAAGATGGAGAACATCTGGCTCTGCAGACCCTGTATGGAAAGTGGTGTGTTGTAGAACGACACCCCAATGAAGAGACTCTGACCGTTGAG
This sequence comes from Colletotrichum agaves, assembly GCA_036785465.1. NCBI lineage: Eukaryota > Fungi > Ascomycota > Sordariomycetes > Glomerellales > Glomerellaceae > Colletotrichum > Colletotrichum agaves. The sequence continues at coordinate 104,131 of JAXISO010000087.1, read as the reverse complement.
TTAGCAAAACCGCCCTCTCGTGGTTACGTTCCGGCTCGGGTTTGCTTACCGTTCCACCGGACAAGATCAGCTTGGAGTAGATGTACGAAGGCGTCCGCCAGTACTGCTGGAACACGCGCTTGGTGCACACGGCCAGCTGGGTCTGGAAAGACGCGGCGTAGGTTGTCATCGGTCCCGAAGCTCCCACCATGCTCGGACGGGAAAGCGACTCCTGTTCCAACCGCTCGAGCTCCCGCTGCACCGCCGCGCACTCGCGACTCTCTCTCCACGTCTCCGGCCAGTCCCTCTCCGCTTTGGCCCCCGGTGCCGCCCCGATGACCTTGAGCATCCACTCCGCCGGGTTTTCGTCTTGGCCGCACGGGGTCGCCCCGTACTGCTCGAAGTAGCCTGTCAAGGCGCGGGAGTTCTCGCCGATGTCGCCGAAGTACACGGTCCTCCCACCATGAGCCAGCAGAAGCAGTCGATCGAACTGCTGGAAGAGCAGGGCGGAGGGCTGGTGGATGGTGCAGAGGATGGCCTGTCCTTTTTCTGAGAGCTTGCGGATAAGCGATGCGACAGACCAGGCGGTTTGGCTGTCCAGGCCGGAAGTCGGTTCGTCGAGGAACAGAAGGAGGTCCGGCCTGGCTGCCAGTTCCACGCCGATGGTCAGGCGTTTGCGTTGCTCGACGTTGAGACCTGGGGGACGAGGATGTCAGTGTGCTCCAGAGACCTGAAGAAGAGGCTTCCTACCTTCGCCTGGAACTTCGCCTGGAACGCCAACGACAGCATCCGCATACGCGGTCATCTCGAGAAGCTCAATGACTTCCTCAACGTATGCGTGCTTCTCGCTCTTGCTCACAGATGCAGGCTGACGTAGCATAGCGCTGAACTGAAGGGCTTCCCGCACCGTGGAGGTTTCCAGATGAATGTCCTGCTGCTTGACATAACCGGTCTTTCGTTGGAATGACTGGTCTCTGGGAGTGCCATTGACGAGCATGTCTCCCGAAACAATGCCCACAGTGACTCGGTTTGCGAGAACGTCTAAAAGGGTGGTTTTGCCGGCTCCAGTTGCTCCCTAAGTAAACATCATTAGTCAAAGTCATCACGGAGCAAGGGAAAGAATCCGCACCATCAAAGCTGTTAGTGTGCCTGGTCTAACCCAGCCGTTGACTGAGCTAAGGATACGACGACTTTGACCCTTGATCATGACATCATAGCAGACGTTCTTCCAATGAAACACCGCCGTCTGCTTCTTGCTTACAGCCTGCCTTGCTGCGGACATGTTTGGAGACACCTCGTGGTAATTTTTATGGTCACCAGTGCGGCCGGGTTGGGTTGCTTCTTCGTCTAACGATGCTTTCTGGCTGGAGAGAGACCTGTGGCCTCTCCGGAATATGAGAACCTCGCCCTTGGATCGGTTCGTTGTGATGAACTCTGCTGCAAGAAGATAGACGACAAAGAAGAAGACGATGTACGCAATGAGAATACCGAAGTTCCTACGACAGTCAGTCACAATCCCTTCTACGACTGTCGTGAAGGGGCCGATCTTACCTCCAAATGTGGGACTTGTAGTACTTGAAGTGAGCGTTGATGTAAACGTCCCCGTCGACGAAATCAGCACCCGCCATCGCCCCGGCGACGGAGCAGGTCCGCTCGTTGGGGGCCGCGTTGGGGTATGCCGGGACGTACTGGACGCAGCGGAACTGACGCCCGGTGAACTCGTTGGCCACGATGCTCTCGAACGCGTAGGCGATGGGGTTCAAGTAGTTGATCCAACGAAGCCACCCCTTCATGCTGTCGGTCGGCAGGATGAACCCGGTGTAAATCACCAGAGCCAAGATGAAGATCGAAGCCGGCGTCAGGGCTTGGTGGACGGTCCGAGAGGTCTGTCCGATGGTCCGCAGGATCATGGACATGGAAAGGGTCGTGGTGAAGCCGAAGAGAAGAAACACGAAGAAGGCGTCGGCTTCCTGGCGCAACTTGGCCATGAAGTAGATCGGGACGTTGAAGGCGATGGTGGAGAGAATCTTGCTCGGGAGCTCGCAGATCGTGGACGAGATCGCCTCGGAAAAGGGATGGTACAGCGCATACCGCGCATGCTTTTCGACGATGGGCCTTTGCACGTAGAGAGTGAGGATCTACGGTGGTGAATTAGCCATGCTCGTGTTCTAGTCCTCTGGAACCCGTTGGCCATTGAAAGTGCGAGAGTCTTACCTCGAGAGCACTGCTGAGTCCATTGTACAAGATGGCAAAGAAGAGAAGCACACAGCGAGAGTTCATGCTCGAAGCATCCGCAGGTAGGTCGAAGAAGATGCTTCCAAGAACCAGCGAAATGACCAAGTTCCCAAAGACTGTTGCCAGGAAGAATAGCTTGTCTCCTAGGAGACGCTGGTATCCACGGGTCATACACAGCCAAACCTGCATCGGAACAGATATCGTGTACGGGGATTTTGAAGACCTGAGAAAACTTAGTGAATGACATGTGAGACCAGGCTCGAGGCAAAGCCGACGTACGAAAGAGACTGCTTGTAAGCTTTTCGAACCACCTCGAACTTTTCGACTCCAGAGCCATCTAGAGGATACTTCTCCTCAAAAGCATAAATGTCATCCATGAGACGAGCTCTGACATCGCTTCCTTTCCACACAGCTGCAAACTCATCAGGACTTCTGGGGACTCGGTCCTCAAAGCCTGGCCGTACGACGCGCTCAGCGGGGTTTGTGAGTGATGTGAGGAAATCGGCGGTCGTCTGACGCTCAGGACAGGCGTAGCCCATGTCGACGAAATACTGCTTCGCCAGGTCGGTCGGTCCGAAGTAGATTTGTCGCCCGTGATAGAGCACAGTCACCTTGTCGAAAGTCTAGTATCTGTCAGTACCCGATTTCCATCCGGGTTCGACAACCGCCAAGACATGTTTACTCACATCATACGCTGGTTGCGAAGCCTGATACATGGCCACGATGGCGGAAGTCTTGGCCAGGTCGGTCGACAGACGCAGAGTCCTGGCAAACTCGAGAGCGGTCGCGCTGTCCAGGCCCCGGGTGCTGTTGTCCCAGCACTGGATGGGGCTTTGGCTGAGCGTGACTTCGGCGATGCTCACACGCTTGCGCTCGCCGCCGCTCACACCTCTCACGAAGTCGTTGCCCACCTTGGTATTGACGGTGTGCGAGATCCCGAAGACCGCCATGACGACGTCCCTGAGGTGTTGCGCGTACCTCTGACGGCTGACGCCCGGCAATCGGTTCTTGGGCGTCCTTGCCAAGGCGGCGAAGAGCAGGGTTTGACCGACTGTCAGATGAGGGAAGTGAATGTCTGTCTCGGCCTGGTAGATTACCTCGCCTCGAAATCTCTTGTGCATCGTTTCCATCGGGATTCCTCAGAGGACCTGTGTTAGCCAATTTTGGCTCTCAGACCACGAACAGGTGAAATTTGGAAACAAACCTTGGTAGCTGAAGTGAGAATGATGCCCGAGATGAAGGCCCTGGGTCTCGCCGGCGATGGTCTTGAGTAAAGTCGAGACCCCACTTCCGGGGCGACCAAGAACCAGGAGCATCTCTCCACTCTTCACGATGCCATCGAAGTCTCTCAGGATATCGATCTTCTGTCTCCTGTTGCTGAAGAATCGCTTGACCATCATAGGGCCCTGCAGCAGGACATTGAGGACATCCTTCTGGTAGTCGGTGTCCGTTCCAAAGCCATGTACACTCAAGTCCCTCCAGGCAACACCGGCCTCAAGTCGGGGGTATCGCTCGGGATGTTGGCTGGAGTGCTGGAGGAGAGCCTTGGCCCACTTCATGGCATTGAAGTGCTCGGGAGAACGAGGATCGAGAGACTGATGAGACGAGAGGAATGGATTGATAGTGGGGTCAAGCCTGGATGCTGTGCGAATCAAGTCCAAACTGTGAGGATGAACAAGATTATTCATGCAGTCATCGTTGGCTTCAACATCCGTCTGATCTTGGCACTGTTCAGTTACTCCGGTGTTGAGGGTATCGTCGGACTGGGTCGGCTTCTCGTTCCTGGCAGAGCCAGGAGATGTTGGCGTCATGATGCTAACTGTATTAAGAGAAGAAAGAACTGTGAGGTCTGATTAAAGCTTACGGCTGTACAAAGAGGGAGGAGAAATCACGAAGCATTTATGATGTCGCTTCCAGGTCGACAAATATTGTTGGCACAAGAAATCTATAACTACTGAGGCAGTCAGGCATGTGAAGGTAGTCAGTGACGCATTTTAAACAGCGGCATCTAAACAACAGTCCACGTGCAGGCAGGTGTGACCTCGCCATCCTGAAAACCGAGTATTCTCTCGTCATTCCGCCGCTCATTACTTGAACCAAGCCTTGAAGCGGGTCACCATCCCAGCGTGTGCTTGTCAAAACTCTCTTCCAAATGTGCAATGTCGGTTCCGAGATATCTTGAGCCTCAGTAAAACATCCACATGAAGCTCACTCATTCGCCTAAATATTCGTAGATCGTGCGCTGCCGGGGGGGGGGGGGGGGGGGAGACACGGTGTTGGCGTTTGGGACCTCCGGCAAGACTTACCGAATGCGGCAGTTCGGCGCCGAGGTTCAAACCAGCCGGGAGCCGAAGCTTTCAGATCACTCCACCCCCTTTAAACCAAAAAAAACATCATAGCTTCTGTCATTTCTCCTCGATTCGCGCAAGTCCGTCCTCGGTTCCTGGCATTTGGCAGTCCCCTCGGTCCTGACTTGACAAGATTCTCTACCGAAGTCGGCCGAGCATGGCATATCAACCAAAAACCAGTCCTGTCCCTTCGGGCACCCGCCACAAGTCATGCGATGCCTGCAAAGCACGTAAAGTCCGATGTCCCGGTATGTTTCCTCGGCCGAAAAGAAGAAAGAACAACCTTGGGATCAGCCAAACTCCCTTCGTGTTGGAAAATCCATTGACTGTCGTTGTAGGCTCAGGCCCCCCGGGTCCTTGTGCGAACTGCGTGGTACGTCCATAGAGTGCCTTCCGTGCTGAGCGAGATTTGTTGTTGTTAACGACGACTGAGCGAGAAGCGCCGGAGGACAGAGTGTCGCTTCAGCGTAAAACGTCTAGCACGCAGACGAAATGGTAACTTCTTCGATTGAAATGTGTGAAGCCTGCCGGGAACGTGACATTTTGTCAAGTCCATCCCACCCGGAGGAAACGGCCGAAGCGACTCAACTGCTGACAGTCTCCTCCGACAGTCGCAGACCAGTTATTGCCAACCAATTACTCTTCGGCTGGTCATCCGCCCCCCGAGGCGCCAGATGCAAAAGCCGTTCTTGATCTGTCTACCGCCGACAACGAGGTTAAGCCCACGGTGTCGCCTTCTGCTCTAAGGACCCCGAGGTCTCCGCCTCATCGGATCCAAGAGCTACATGTGGACCGAGTCCTCGAGAAAGCCCAGAGGCCGAGAACGGCCAACAGTAAAAATACCGATGATTCGGTTTTCGTCCCTGTAAGCCTTCCCCGTAAAACTTTGGGCTTCGTCCACTGACTAGGTCACAGCGAAATGGTATTTTTGGTGAGCAGACGTCAAGTCACCGGGAGACTAGTTCCACGCATGCTGACTGACGCAGGTGGCCGGAACAGCCTCACGTTCTTCTCGGATAGCAGATTGCTTTCCCTCTCAACTCGACTGAGGAACAACAAAGTTAACGAACTTGTTGGGCGGATTTCTACCATCGTCAACGGCCGCCTTAGACGGGCCGACCCGGCAGCCGCCGCACGCCGCATGCAACAGCCAGAGTTCGTCACGAATATGGCCAAGGTGTCTTTGTACATCAAGCGTGAGTAATTCACTGGTCTCTAAGCGCGACAAACCAGGCGGCCGTAGCTGAAAAATTGGTAGTATACTTTGAACGCGTGCATCCCGTGTTTCCGTTCCTCGACAAGGCGCTGTTCGAATCTACGGCCACAGGCCCCAACTTCCTCAACTTTCTCGAACGGAGCAAGCCCTGGTCGTGCCTATACCACACCATACTGGCTCTGGGGTCTCAGTATGCCGACGGCGGGACATTCGAAGCTGGTAGAGGCGAGTCGTGGAGGCTATTCGCGGTTGCTCTCGGCGGGTTTTCGGACCTGCTGCTCTTGCCTGACTCCCTGACTATTCTGCAAGCCTTGACTGCAATGGCGGTGTATGGTCTGGGTATAAGCGGACTCGCAGTCGAGCCCGTCATCATGTCTGAAGCTGCCAGACGTGCGCAGAGCATGTCGAACAACAACTTCACCGGCGCCGCGGCTCACTCCTATCAGAAAGCCTTCTGGATTCTTTACGCGATCGAGAAGATAACCAGTTTTCATTTCGGGCGCAGTTCCGTAAGTCACTGGTACAACGAAGGGCACCGGCGCTGACTCCGTTCAGGGCTTCGTCGACAGCGACATATCTTGCCCGATACCTCTCGTTCCCGAGGCCAGCATAGGGGAGTTCAATTGGTTCCTTCACTTGATACGTTTTGGTCGTCTCCTTTCGCGGGCCTACACATCACTTTTCTCCGTGGGCGTGTCCGGCAACTCGAACTCGTACTATCTCGACGTCATCCGTCAACTGGATGATGAACTGGAACAGTGGCGATCATCGCTTCCCGACAACGGGTTCAGGCCAAGGGGAAACGTCCGTCCCCAGGCGCTTGTGAGTCCTTTGGCAAGATCTCTGGGGCTCATAGGCAATTACCTGTACAACAGCCTCACGCTCACTCTGTCGAGAACGACGATGGTGTATCTGCCCAGTTCCGAGGAGGCGGATGTTTTGACGCAGAAAGGCTCCAAGATGAAGGCTATCCTGGACGCTTCGCGATCTATCTTGGATCTGACGTCAATGATAGAGGTGGCGCCGTATACGGTGACCTGGTTAGTGACCCTCGTTCTTCTGGGAAAAACTCCTGTGGGCAACTTCCTGACTGTGCTTTTGTTTAGGGTCATCGCCGGAATACCGATCACGGCTTTATTCGTGTTGTTTGACCTTGTGATACACGACCCAAAACAGCCGGACGTTGCTTCAAACCTTGCCCTTCTAGACATGGCCGCTGGTCACTTCAGCCGAATAGAGTATGCCAGCAACGGAACCCTACCAGGCTCCCTCATCGCCGAGTTTGCAAAGATTGCCCGGGACTATGTGAACGAGGTGCAGCTCGTTGAACCAGGGATAGCAAGAATGGCGGATCCTTCGGCAAATTTGCAAATGCCCATTTCGTTACCTCCAGGACAAGAAACGATCAGATGCGACGGCAGGAAGGCGACCGACATCACTCTCGATCTGTCCGATGTGAGTTCCTGAAAGTAACTGACTGACCTGATTGTTGCTAATGTGCTATTCACAGACGATGGCCGGAGATGCTTTTGCGAGTAACATGCCGTCCAACTTTGCGGACTTTTCGTTTGACAACGGCATGGATCAGGTTTCGCCTGGCGCGCCCATGGGGACCGATGTGATGGGGATTTTCAGCTACTTTCTGCCCGAGTTGGATCCCCTGTTCTTGCAAGGGCTTCAGGAAGACTAGATCGATCACATGCAGAGCCTGCCAGGGCCACCGATGGATGAGACTATATGCTGTCCACTCTGTCTAGGTCAAGCGTATGATGTATGCACAGTCGGCTGTCTGCATGTCGATACCAGAGTCACGTTGCTCAGACGACTTTCCGATGTAACGGCACGATGCAATCTTCCGTAAGTTTTTCCAACCGATTCCGATTCGTAAGAATGGCCTTACTCACAGTGTACTCAAAAGTGCTGCGTAGAACCTTCTTGTGCCGTTTGCCACCCATCCATGTTCGGTCACATGGGGTAAAAGTGTTTGCATAGAACCTTACTGGCATGCAGCGAGTTCGGGCGTCAGCCGGGCAATCTCTCAAATGCCGCTCTTCAAAGACTCCGCCGCGAAAGCGCAGCATCCCCGGCCTCCGCCAAGGATCTTCCCGGCTCTCGCGTGGTCTGATTTTACCTAGCGAGCCCACTCATGCCGCTCGATGGGCCCTGATCCCTGCCCATTCTCCCTCCGGGAAAAAGACACATAAATACGGTCCCTCGCAGGCGGCACTTCATTCGGGCCGGACGGTTCGAGAAATCGGACGAGCTTCTTCACGCAGAAAACAAAACACTGTCACGCCGCTTAGATGGCATCCGAGAGTCCAGCCTCGCGACAAAAGAGCAACGCGACACCCGGGAAGGCATCTCACGTCTTGGCCTGCGTGTTCTGTCACCAGCGGAAGATCAAGTGCGATCGCAAATCCCCCTGCGCCAACTGCGTCAAGGTTCGTCAGCCGGGGGTGGGGGGGGGGGGAAGCCGATGCAGCCGAAAAAAGAAGCGAGCTGACGCGAGGCAGGCCGATCAACGGTGCGTCCCCTCCACGCGGGCGCCCGCCGGGGCGGGCAGGAGGCGCGCGGTGAAAGACTTGTTGGAGAGACTCAATCAGTGCGAGTCGCTCCTCAGCCAAGTTGCCCCACGAGATGCGGAGGGCCGTCCCATCACGGATGGGACGACGACCCCGGTGCCACGCGATCCGGCGGCCGTCGATAGTCCGTCGACGTCGTGGGTGAGCTACGAGGAGGCCCGGAAGCAGCCGAGTCAAAGGCCGAATGGGAAGATAGTGGTCGACGGGGGTCGGCCGACTTTCGTGGAAAGCCCTCTCCGCTCGAATGTCGTAGACCACGTAGGTGTCTCTGACCTGCTTGTCTCTCGCAAGAAGAAGCATTTGACGAGTACCAGTTGCAACTCTCGAATCTGAGCCTCGACGACCATGTCGAAGAGCCGGCTGACCAGTCCGGCTCCTCTACGGCGGCCGACACCAACGACGACGGCGACCTCGAAGGCCGGGTATCCATGGACTTTGACTTGCTGGCGCTCGGTGCCGTAGAGATGTTGCGTCTGTGGCAGGTGTTCCTGGAGCGCGTGAACCCCATGACGAAAGTGATACACGTTCCCAGCCTCGAACCCCTGGTGTTCGAGGCTGCCACGGATCATGGAAACGTCGCCCCTGATATCGAGGCGTTGCTGTGCTCGATCAACGTGCTTGCCATCATGGCGCTCTCGGAGTCCGAGTCCGAGCAGATCCTCAACGTTGCCAAGAGCAAGGCTCTCAAAAAGGCAAGCCTTGCCTTGAGAAAGGCCCTATGCAGGGTGGACTTCCTCCGAAAATACAGCCTAACCATCCTACAATGCCTCGTCCTCTACCTGGTAAGTGACCAAAACGGTCGGACGAGGAGCTCGGGCTGACACCTCGGCAGGTTTCACTCCAGGGCCAGTTCGATCGCCATGCGTCGTGGATTCTCACTGGAACGCTGGTCAGAATAGCGCAGAGGATGGGACTTCATCGCGACGGAGAGCTCTTGGGACTGCCGCCCTTCGAGATCGAAATGCGGCGGCGAATATGGTGGCAAATCATCATGCTGGAAACCAAGTATGCCATTCTCGCAGGGTTCTGCGATACGCTGCTTCCTCCGAACTGGGACACGAAGCTCCCAAGCAACCTCAACGACGCCGACCTGCTGCCGGGGTCACCGGAGCCGGTGAAGTCTCGAGAGGGTGCCACCGAGATGGCCTTTTGCTTGATGATCTACGAAGCCAGGCACTTCTTCTGCGAGAACCCGATGCCGGAATTCGAAACGGTGGTTCTGGGGACGGGTGACGTGAACGCAGACGACTCGAAGAAGATCCATGGAGCCCAAGACCTCGACAAATACCGCCTCATAGTCGACCAGCTGGAGGAAAGACTGATAAAGGCCGAAAGGAGGTACTGCAATCCTACCATTGGAGGGATCCACGTACTGGCATGCAAACTGCGACTCCTCATCGCCCAGAAGATACGCGACATGATTGCCAACGCACGCGAGCCCTGGAACGAGACTTCTGGGAACCTCGGGGGCCAGCAATCCCTCTTCAATATGTGGGTCATCCACTTCGAGAGCGATCTGAACTGGTACGACACTATCGACGAGAGGTTTCGGTGGTACCTCAAACTGCACCTGCAAGCCGACGCGTTCTCCGTCATGATTGAGCTGTTGCAGTGGCGGCCGATGGGGACGCTTGTAGACCGAGCGTGGAAGGCGGTAGACAGGGTGTATCATCATCACCCAGAGTTGTACGACCTGGGGAGAAAGGACAACTCGCAGCGTGCTGAGAACCTCATCGCGGGCTGGCAGAGACGAGAGCTGGCGTTCTTCGACATGGGCCAACCCATCGAGACGCCAGTGGTTGTCGAGCGGTTGAGAGGCAGCGGCCACTTCGCAACAAGCAAGTTGGGTTCTTGCTTTTCCGAGCCCCTCGCGGCCACCACGGCAGACTCTACACTGTTTCCCGAGCTTGGCAGCTCTGGATACGGGGGTTTTGATGGGAACATCCTTCTCCATTCCGACGCCGCGTCTTTCTTCTGGGATCACTCTGGAGAGCATCATCATACACTGTGAGGAACTTAGTCGCGTTCGCGTACTGTGAACAAACCGAGGTTTATATCTTTGCAAACTTTGGGTAGAAATACAGAAATCCCTACTCAATGTCCCCTGCGATCTTGGGCTCCAGTGATGTTCTGTCAGCGAATAACCGGCTTTAGGTATACCTTCAGGGGAACGCGGTCCCACAGGTTGAAGGCTCGCTGTCTTTCGATCCAGGCGTCATTGCCCTCTGCCGAGGAGACGTCGAAGTCGAACATGATGCGGGCCAGCACAAGTCTCATCTCCGCGTAAGCTAGACTGCGGTACTGTTAGAGCCAAGCACATGTGTAGTACGTAGGCAACGGTTCACATACTTTCGACCAACACAGCTCCGAGGGCCAACGCTGAAGGCCTGTAGAGCGTCCAGCCGGTTTCGGCTGCTCAGGTCGTCGTCTATGAAGCGCTCGGGGTTAAACCTCCAAGGATCAGTCCAGTTGTCTCGGCTATGATTGGAAGACCACTGCTGTATCTCGACGAATGTCTGACGGATCCGATGAGCAGCATGTCAGTCATGCTTTATTATGCGAGACCTAGTGATTTTGCTTACGCCTTCGGGTATGTGCTCTGACATAACATTCCACCCGTTGATTGGAACCTCTCTGATCATGCCTGCTGTGAGGGGGGGATACAGTCGCAAGGACTCGTTCAGCACGGCTAGCATATATGACAGCCTGCTGACAGAGTTGATGTTGATTTCACTTGCGTCTTTGAACGTCGAACGGACTTCTTCTTTGAGTCTCTCATGAACTTCAGGGTGCTTTAGTAAAAGGTACGTTGCCCCAGAGAGCGTTGTAGCTGTCGTTTCCGAGCCGGCTAGGGTCAGAATCAAGGCATTCGCGGAGAGTTTAGCGAATGAGAGGTCCTGACTAGCGTTAGTCGATTCCCGGTTCGTCAAGCAGACAGCGGCCGGATCAGGCCTACCAATTCCTCTCTTCTTTTCAAGAGCCCTTCGAAAAGGTCGTTCCGCTCATGCTTCATACTCAGTCGGTTCTCGAGCATACCGTCGGTATTCTTCCGCACCTTGGCTATTGCTCTCATCCCACCGATTTTGAACAAAAGTTGAACGACGGCGCCGAGGCCAATATATTTCAGAGACGTCATCGCTGCGCTGAACCGTATGGCGCCGAAAATGAATGCAATCCATGGGTGGTAATCGGCACGGTCTAAGCAGCGGAAGGACTGGGCGAAGATGAGATCGCCCGCCACGTCAAAGGTAGTCCAGTTGTACCAGGCTTCGATGTTGATCGGTACGGTACCATCCTGTGAGAACTCCCTCAACCCGAGGACGAGCTTGTCGACGTACTTGATGATCAACCCCTCCTGCTCTCTCATCGAGGCGTCCGAGAAGCCGGGCGCCAGTGCGTGACGTAGTCGCTGGTGCTCTTCGCGGTCGGCGTTGATGATGCTCCTCGGAACCTCCTTGACGGTTTCGGAAAAGACTCTCGACTTCGACATCTCGGTCGAGCCCTTGCCGCTGGGCTGAGATGCATAGATATCTCTCCACGCATCTGCCTGGGTGAATGACAGGTGGTTAGGGCTGATGCGCACGACCGGTCCGTAGCGGTCGTGGAGGCGCTGGGTGCAGAAAGCCTGGATCCCGAGGACGTTTTGGACCGCCCACGGAATTGATGTGGCTCGCTGCAGGATAGGTCCTGGACACTTGCGCAGAGGATGAAGAAAGACGTTGTAGCCCGCCGATACCAATTGCCAAAGAACGCCCTGTCACCCCGACGGTCAATCGGTGGCTCTCGCGAGCTATTTTTGAGACTCATGGCTTGCATAGTTCTGTAAGGCTGGGTGGGATACTTACTGCGATAAAGACAATCTCTATGATTGGAACGTAATGGGCCGTGAGGACGGCAGCGACATCCGCTGCTTTCAACATCGCGATAACCTTTGATTCGGCAGACGATGACCCCGCCTCGGGAGTGAAGGAAAAGAAAAGCCTCTCTGAATACATAGCGAACGTTATCTCGAGTCGCGCAATAAGCAGCGATTGGCAGCGCACATAATTCGTCTATAGATCGGACGGACCTCCTCAATCGCAGCGTGTTTGGGACGAGCGTTTCGGTACATCTCTTCGTTCCGAGCCAATCCGATTTCATTCTCAACTAAGATTCATGCACGAAGGAATGATGGCAACGTTGGACGGGCTCGGGTAGTAGATCCCGACGTCGGTACTTCTCGGCATGCACGTAGCAACTGCCAGGTTGCTGGTTATTTCTAAAACGTGCTGCAGCTTCACTAGTCCATATCGGCATGCAAATACGGCTTTCAACGAATTCATTGGCTTGAGTTTGTTAGGCTGGACTTTGATTTATCCCCCATAACGATTTTGGCGAAATGTTCGGGGTCAAATGTCCGAAAATTCGACGTTCATGTGAGCCAAAGTCAAAGCAGGCCTTGAAAGATGTATATATGCTTTGCGACTATTGAATTAACGAGGCATACGGCAACCAAAAAGGTAAACACAAAAGTTGAATGATGCGCAGAGAATGTCTTCTTACACTGAATTGAACCCTCCACAACAACTACCAAGGAACCATATGACGTTTAGGCAAATACGCAACTGAGACTGGCGGTAGAATCAGACGGTCTGGGCAAGGTCGTGAGCATTGCAATCGTTATGAAACTCGAAGGTGCTGACGAGGTTCAGGCCGACCCAGCTGGGAAGCGTGTCTGAGATGACGTTGTTGACCAAGGTGCCAGAGGGTCTCTTTCGAAGGTTATGGTCGTCCTTGTCTCCGATATCGTACTCCCCGTCACCCTTTACCGAAGGGCTTTCCATCGTCTTTAGACTTCTGCTCGTTGGAATTCTCCTGCTTGGGCTTGTCGTTGGCCTCGGTGTGTCATTGGAGGTGACGACGAAGGACGAGAGGCCTGAAAAGGTCCACACGGAGCCGCCAGAGGGGTACGGGCTGTGCCACTCCGGGATAAGCTCACCGGTGGTTGTGTTGCTGAGATCACGATAGAAATATCTCGGCCGTGAGAGGAACTAGGCCTATGTCACAATTGCGTTGAGACCCAGCCGGCAACCAACAACAACAACAACTGGTGAGCCTTGTCGCTCTTCATCTTCGCAATCGATAAGTACTAAATGAGTTGTAGCTTGAGCGGACTTGGAATGTTCTGCGGAGTCGGGAAGGTGGGGGAAAAACAGAAAGGGTGTTGATTTATCCTGGGGGCTGATAGGACAGAAAGGGAGGCATCCGCTCCTAAAGGTAGCCTGGGCACCAACAGTGGAGGTTAGTAGAGTAGATAGGTGGCTGAGGGTACCTGCACCCTAATTCTAGCACCGAGAGTGTCAAAAGGTCCGCCAAACATCAGTATCATTCACCTGTTCCAGCTCTCGTGAAGGTTATAAAGGTTCCCTGATCACACTGGACAGAAGAAGCGCAGTAGAAATTGAATTAACCATGTGTGTATAGTGAGATAGTTAACTAAGGCTCCCCTCGTATTACGTCTGTCTCTATGCCTGTCTTCACGTCTGTCTTCACGTCTGTCTTCACGTCTGTCTTCACATCTGTGTCCATGTCTGTCTTCACGTCTGTGTCCATGTCTCCTTCAACGTCCCATCCACGCCCCATCCTAGAGATCGATGTCCAAGGTGCCCCTTTGTCGTGCCATCCGCCGCCGTGGACGCCGAAGAAAGATCCGAGGAGGATGAGTTCGTTGATCTGGGAAGACAGCTGTCGAGCTGGCGGAGGAGAACTGTCAAGTCGTGTATGTTAGCAAAGAGAAAAAATGTAGATGCGGGCGCAATTTTGGGAAGACTTAGCTCTGAATGAATGCGTGGCCAAGCTTGAGCTCTCTTGCCCACGAAGCCCTCTGCCCACGAAGCCCCCTGCCCACGAAGCCCCCTGCCCACTGATTTGAAATTCGACCAGACGGTACCCCGAAGGGCGTGTAAGACCATCGGCGATGCCTGTGGAGGCGAGGTTCCAAAAATTTCCGTCGGGAACACACGCCTGAGCTCACACTCAGGATCCGGGCTATTACAGCCGCAAGACCTAAGGTGCAAGGTAGTACTCGATAACCCCCCGAACTAAGTTCATGACGGCATCGACCAGGAACCTCGCTAGGTATACAGCAACGAATCTGGAATCAACGAACCGAAGCCTGTCGACCCCAAAGACATGCCGGAGCAGTAGCTCGAACCCATTCCTCAGCGCTGGAACAAGCACCCAAAGGAGAATGAGCTCGTAAAGAGTAGGGATTTCGAAAAAAAACATATTGAGATACGATGGGTGTGAGATGCTCTCGGTGAAGAAGAAAAGGAAAAGAGAAGATTGAATCCAACGTCGACGACAGGATTATATAGAGGTCAAACACTGGGTGACTTCCAAAGGAATGAGCATCTCGTATGCAACAGCCATCGGCCGGTTCAGGAGTGAAAAGGAAGGTCCTTTCGAAGCACAACGCATCAGAGTCCACATGCAAGGAAGGCATAAACTATTTATTAAGGAAGGATGCAGTCTTAAGGACCAGCTCTCTCATGAGCACAACCGCATTCATGACAGACAGTGTCTAGAAAAGGAAAGAGCACGTCGAACCAAAGTCAGGAACCCACCAGACACCTTCCCTTGACGGCAAATGGCCCTTCCCAGGGAAGCGAAGAGGCAGCCGTGCGACGCGGCGAGACGTTGTAAGGTAAGAAATGAAGGAAGGAAGGAAGGAAGGCAGCTGATCAGGAAGTAGCCGTGACACCTGCTTGTTGAGCCCTTTCTGGAAGCAAGTCGTCACCTGCCTCTCAAAAAGGCCTGCCGCAAAGCTTCCGCCTGCAAGAGAAGGTCAGTTTCTGCAGAAAGAACCTGAGCTGTGCCTGCTAGGTCAGGGAATCACTCTTACCTTTTCCTGCCAACCAGTCCAGATAGATAGAAATGAATCGGCCATAAGGGTCCTCGTGAAGGATGTTCCCGTCACCAGGAGGTGGCTACCTTGGGGAGGTAGGGAGGTCAGTCCTGATGCCAAGAAGCTGGCGCAATCTGACGATACTGAAAGAAACACCAAGAAGTCGTCAGCGCTGATCATGCATGCCACAAAGTGCCGGTGGGTGACTTACCGCACACATCGTGATCCAGGTCAGAAGCAATGCTGCTGGAGGGAAAATCGCAACCGTCCGTAAAATGCCTCGAGTTGGGCTCCAAAGGCTGCAAATCCCCGTGACTAGATAGAGCTGGAGAGTAAGCCTGGCTATGTTGACGAGATAG
Organism: Colletotrichum agaves; assembly: GCA_036785465.1. Taxonomy (NCBI): domain Eukaryota; kingdom Fungi; phylum Ascomycota; class Sordariomycetes; order Glomerellales; family Glomerellaceae; genus Colletotrichum; species Colletotrichum agaves. The sequence continues at coordinate 88,526 of JAXISO010000087.1, read as the reverse complement.
CAGGCCTCTACTCCTTGCAGACGACAAGGACCAGGCGAAAAGAAGCCGAGTTGAGGCGGGACGCGCAAATACTTCGTTTGGATCGCAAAGCCTCGCTCGCCCATAGCACGAAAAAATGGCTCGTTGCTGTCGCGGACAGGGTCAACGTTCACTAGCCATCGACAAACTCCGTCCAGGGCGTTTTCCAGAATTTGGAAGATGACGCTGTCCATCTCGATCTCGCTTTGGTGAATGGAGCAAGTCGAATATTAGAAACGTTTCGGCACGGACTTGGTCTTTCGGTCACTGGGTAAGCGATGTGCTCAATGAATACAGGCAGGGAAAAGAAATGTGCAAGCGGACTTCGAAGAGGTATGTGAATGGTGGTGGGTTTGTGTGAGTGCCCTCGGCGAGCAGAATGTGTACTGTTGTTGCACCTTGAGAAACGAGCCCCAGTGCGACTAGCGCAATCCCATCTAGGTATGCAACTTAGATTTAAAGTTGCGCTATCCCACGGACGACGTTGACAAGGAAAGGGTTATGGTTCTGAATATATACTTAAAAATGTCTATTTATCATAACACCTTTGCGTATCATGTAGTAAGCGCAGACGGAGATCCGCCTGCCGGCAAAACCAGCAGATTTATGCCCCGGCACAGCTCGCTCGCGTGTTTTATTTGGTCATATCATGCAATCTCTTCTGTCTGGTCTGCGACATCAGACTCTTGCTTTGGGATGCCGCTTGAATCACCCAATGAAAATGGGTAGTTTATACCTGACTTGGCTATCTCAAAACTTCCCAGAACAAGGTGATGAGCCCGCTAAACTTGTCAGCTATGCGATGGCTTCCAGTGGCTCGCCTACGTAAGCAGAGCGAATACGGCGCAGCACTTGCTAGCCCAAATGCAACGTCGTTCTCCCCAAGTCGGTGTGGCCATCGCCTGGCGTCCTCGATCTCTCTGGACGAAAGTAGCACTTCTTTTCGGCCCCAAAATGGCCTACAAAACTCATAAGGCCAAAAAGCGAATCGAAAGACTCGAAAGAGAGGCTCATGTAGGTCATCAGAAGTCACAGACCGGCTCCACACAACACACACGACTGACGAAGCCTAAGCCCAGCCGGCACATCTGGCTCCCTTCTCGCAAGCTTGCGACTAAGCAGACGCAGTCCGATGACTCGGACTCCGAAGACACCAGTCCGAGTCGCAAGAGAATCCTTGGTAAGGGTTACAAAACTTGGATCGTCAACGAGGAAAAGTACAGCAACACAGGCGAGCACGATGCCGCAGCTCACGAACTCAGCAAGGTTTGGAAAGCAGACCCGTCCGTATCACCTCACTCGTGCCGATTTTGTCGTGATTTGGAAATTGACCTACGTCACATTGGGGCCGATTATCGATACAAGCCTGCTAGTGAAGGTGGCTGGTTACTTCTCAAGCCGTGGGACGACATTCCCGTTAGTTATGCGAAAGAAACGGCCAGCGCTGGTTGTCTATTCTTCCAAAGACTATTGGAAGTGCGAATGCCGCAGAACCCTCCATCGGAAGACCTTCTTGACATGTCCGTGTACGTCAGTGTCAGGCATGATCCCGCTGCTAACTTCGCGTCGGCAACGGGAAGAGAAGGCGTGTCATATGAGGTATACACGCCTCTAGGTACGTTAGGGCTCTTGGACCTCATGTGAAGTTGCAATTTTGCTTACCTCCGTCTCGAAAGATGTGGCTCCCTCGGCTAGCTGCAATATTGGCCGCCTCCCTCCGAACTTTGCTCCAAACTCGCGCCCCAGCATCAACAGAATCAAGCGTTGGATAGATGATTGTAGCACGAAACATGACAGATGCGGCCCAGTTCCGGGGTTCATGCCAAAACGCGTGCTCCAAGTCTTTGGATCAAGCGAACAACCTTTGGTGCGCTTGTCGACGGACCATCCGCCAACGTCGTATGCGGCTTTGTCGTACTGCTGGGGTGCCGAACAGCCGGCGAAGACGACCAAGTCGAATTTTCACCGCTACCTGAGCGAGATCCCGTTCAATACCCTTCCACTGACCATTCAGCACGCCGCAAGAGTGACGATGGGGATCGGCTTGTCGTATCTTTGGGTCGATGCCATGTGCATCGTCCAAGACGACGACGACGACAAACTCGCCGAAATCTCCCAGATGCACGCCATCTATCGCAACTCGTGGGTGACCATAGCAGCAGCTGAAGCCAAGACCTGCAACGAAGGGTTTCTTCAGGCTCGTTCGGAATGGCAGCCCGTCCAGGTGAAGGCGAGGTTCGACGACAACGTCTTTTCCGAAGTCGTTATGATCCCTGAAGGAAGGTCTTGCAGGCCGGAAGCACCACTGTTCCAAAGAGGCTGGACGATGCAGGAAACCCTCCTGTCGACGCGGCTTGTGCTGTACGGCGCCAAGGAAGTCACCTATCTTTGCATGGAGGATCAGCACTCGGATGGCGGCGCGGGCCCCAACGTGCGACAGTACCAGATGCTGTTCGATCCGGGAAGTAACGCATACGTTGGGAGGGAACATCCCGACAGCTGGAGCTATCTGGTCAGCGCTTACTCCCAGCGGAGACTATCCCTCGAAGAGGACAAACTTCTCGGTATAGGCGCCTTGGCTGAATCGTATGGGCAAACCAGGAAGGTGAAAGACTACTTCGCCGGGATGTGAGAGGAAAACTTTGTCCAGCAGTGCCTCTGGACGACGGAGACATATACGGGCGTGGAGAATGCTCCCAAGCGTCCAGCCAAGTACAGAGCCCCATCATGGTCATGGGCGAGTACAGAAGCACGTATCTCCAGCCTTGGCGTTGCGGCCAACAGGCCGGCCATGATGATGCCGGAAACAATGCCGCCGTTCATCACTTGCCACATTGTCGACATACGGGTGAATACAGTGCCGCCAGGGAATCCATTTGGTATGGTCAGCGATGGATGTCTCCGGATTCGGGGGAATCTTCGGCAATTAGTTTGGCATAGTCAACACGAGGGCTGGAGTGACTGTGGATACCTAACACGGGACACGGAGAAGCTTCGGGTGGACAGGCATGGTCTTCAGTATGATCCAAGGATGACTATTCGAATTGACCATCCAAGCGACTGGCCAAAGGGAGAGGAAATCCTGCTTTGGAGCTTGGAGATTTGTAAGACCGACGGAGGACGCGGCTATGCTCTTCTCTTGAACGAGGCCGGTGATGCCGGCGATTCGTTCCAGCGGGTCGGCCGATTGGATGTGACGGAACGCGACTATGAAGGAATGAAGGACTGGTTTGACGCGGATCATGAAATGCGCGAAGTGAAGATCATTTAGTCTTTGAAACACGTATTTGTGGAACGAAGTGTGCTTTTCTTTCCCGGTTTGACTCGCTAAGGCAATCTAGAGATTGCCGATTCTCCCGACGGCGAAGCCGAGGAGGTAGGCTTTGGGCCAAGAAAAACAAGCAATCTTTCATCGGGATGTTTTTTCTCGGTGTGACTGAAAAAAAACGCGGCTTGGCCTTCCGATCTGGAGCCGACATTTCGGACATTGAGAGGGTGGGCCGGGCTACCCTGCTGCTGCTCCGGGAAGGATTCTTGAAGTGGGAACACTCGAATATCATTACCTTCTTCAAAAGGTCATCTGCAGAGCGACCGTCGGAGAAGTCATAATGTGGCGGGTGGACCCGTCTTGGTTCTCCTGGATGCAGTGAGGCGTTATGCGTTGACGTTGAGCGGGATTACCTGACTCGAAATGCCTACAAGTGATCTTCGAGATCTTCAGTCATTTTCATGCACACATCGCTGGAACTGAATGCCGGCACTATGACAGCGAGTCATTGCGAGGGGAAAAAAACATGCAAATTGGTATCTAGAATATCATCATAACTCTCCTCCTTTTTTAATGCGACACCGAGTTGGAGTTGTCGGCGCAAGAGAATGCGCTAGAGCCTCCAGACTCCTTGTAGGTTGCCATGATGCCCATGACCGAGCCATACGCACCCGCAACCATCAGGCACGAACCGCTGAGGACCACGAAAACGCTGAAGCAGACCATGGCAATCCATCGCGGGCTCTTCTCGAGCTTGCCCGCGCTCCAGTTGTCGTAGAGCCACATGCAACCCATGGGCTGGAACGAGAGCAGGGTGCCGAAGAGCGCGCCGACGAGCGAGACCAGGCCATCGAAAACGGGTATGGAGCTGGCAATGATGTAGGCGACGACGGCGATGCCGCCGGTGCAGCCCAGCCAGGTGATCCAGTGCTTGGCGGTGTTGGCCGTGAGGTGCTCGGAACCGCGGAGCATGCGAATGAAAATGTACTTGGCCGGGAGCTGAGCGGATTGTTAGGTTGATTGTTCCGTCTGTGAGGCCAGCGTCGTGATGGAAAACCACAGAAAACTTACGTGGATGACGAGAGTGGTGGTCACGATGAGACCGGGGAGAGCCAGGCCGTAGCAGACCTTCTTCATCGTGACGCCAGCGGAGCCAAGGGCGGGCGAAGCGACGTAGGAGCCGCAGAAGTAGTAGACAACGACCCCAATGGCGATGTAGGTACCGGTGACGACACCCTGGCAGATGAACAGAGAGCGGGGGTAGTGACGGGGCTCGCGCATCTCGGACACGATGGAGAAGAAGGCGGGGGTACCGGCGAAGGCGAACACCAGAGTCGAGAGGGCGGAGGCGGCCTCGCTGAAGGTCGGGTTGCCGACGATCAGATAGTCGGACTTCCAAGGACCTTCTTGCGGGGCAGCAGCCGGTCGCTCTTGAACGCCGACAGCGACGGTAAGAGTGAAGACTAGCAAAGTGTTAGTTCACCAATTGTTGTTGTTGTTGTCGTCGTCGTCGTTGTCGAGGAGGGTCGAAAGTGATAAGTCCACGTACTTGAGCTGAGAATGGCCACGAGACCAATCCAGGCGAACCAAGTGATCTTGCCAAGCGTCTGGATACTGCCGAAGCAGAAACCAGCAATCGCAGCAACGGCCACGAAGACCGCGGTGCATGCGCCATGGGTAGAGACCGAGTTGAGCGCAATGGAAGCACCGAGCATACCGGAGCCAGCAACAAAGATCCAGTCTGTCGGAACGATTAGGATTTGCGCATCCCGCGGCACATCATCGTATCGGATATGGCGACTTACATAGACAGAACACAATGGCGAAGAATTCACGACCGACGCGGCCGAACAGCAACCGACCAACGTCGTCGATGCTGTAAACCGTGGGGTGGTTCAGCTTGAAGACACCGACGATGTAGTCGGACCAGGTGGTGATGGCGGCGATGCAGATCAAGGCAATCACACCCGGGACAATGCCCAGCACGTGGAACGTTCCCGGAATGGATAGGACTCCCAACCCGATCTGGGTCTTCATCATGAGAGCAGCCGTCCCAAGCCACCCGACCTAGTGTGCTGGGTTAGTGGCTGAACGAGGCGTCTCCTCCCGGAAGGTCTTACATTGCGGTAGTTGGGACCATCTTCACCGATTTCACCGAAAACTGCATCGTAGCCGGCTCCCGGGTCATCCATGACGACGCCGACCTGCGAGCGGCTCGAGACCCGACCCAACTCGTCGAGTTGGCTCTCCTTGCTCTTGTCCATGTGAGAAGCCATTTTTATCGTCGATCGAAGGAGTAATGGATACGCTGGTTTGGTCGATTCGGAGGGGACGTCAAAAGTCACTGCGAGTAGAATATGTTTCAAGTCTTCAGAGAGCAGTCACTTTGAGCGTCCAAGGTTGTGTGTTTGTCGAGACTTTCCTAAGCTCTCTTAAAGAGGTCCGATCTTGGTGTTCAGGGGGCGAAGGGACTTCCGCAGTTGTCGACAGACATGGAAGGCTGATGTGGCGAGGGAAGAAGAATGATAACCAGATGGGATGGTCAGAAAGAAACTCTGAAGTCTGCCACTCTCGAGCGAGTCCAGGCCAACTACGAGAAGATGAGAGGGTTTGAAATATCCAAGCGTGATTGGGAGTGAGGCGCTTTTGAACAAGATTTGGCCTAGCGCTGCTGCCGACTCTCTCTCTCTCTCTCTCTCTTCAACTTCGCCCAGCCCGTGGCGAACGCCGTCAGGGGTATGGTGCCAAGGACCAAGGTTGACGTTTCTATCAGAAAGACGGGGTTCGTCCAACAATAGAAGATGGGACAAACCCACCTGCGTGAGGTAGATTACGCACCTACTACGGTATCCGTGAGAGAAACCCCCATATTTTCCCCGGACTTTATCGGCTGGGAGTCTGTGGGAGAGACGTCACAGCGGGCCGATGTCCAAGGAATCAAGGGGTAAAATGACTCGCCCTGGCACTTCCTTTTCGGGGTCGCGCACAAGCTGTGCATACTCGGCCTATGTCCGGCAATCGAACTCTGTAATTAGTCTTGTGAAGTTGATGGAAATAATGCGTCGGGTGCTCTTCCGACATACAAAGCATCCCTCCAGAGGCAACCCTCATGATGATAACCCTCCCATTTCCCAAGCCATCTGACAAAGAAACTCCCACGGATGTGTCGGATGATTCAGAATGCTTGTCAATACTGAACCTTTGCCGGGCAACGCGGAAAACAATTCTAATCACGTCAGAACGGATAGGCAACGACATAAAAGCGCAGATAGCAGAGGGTTATTGCGCAGGGCTCTGCGGGTCGCCTATGTATAGAGTACCCGTTTCTCTACATGAATAAGTGCTTCAGGCGTAACGCGTCGAAAGGGCAGATCGGCGTCTCCATGACTCGCTGGGTATGGGTCTCTCTACCATGGTAGCGTAAGGGACCTCCTCTGCGAGAATCCTTGCGAGCTGCGGAGCCCCCTTTCGTCTCGAACTGCGCAGTAAAACATCGGGTGAGGTTCCGGTCATATGTCTGCCGTCCCAACGGAACTGGTCCCGACCTCCTTCGACGCGAGGAAAAACCTGTCCTGCGCCTTGCGTCACTCTCAAACGGCATCGGGAGCGCATGAGGCACTTCAGCCGCGTGAACACGATGACCACAGCTAGCCTAAGCGCCATCTCTCCCTCTCTGATGGCACTGTCGGATGCTTTCCCTTGTGTGTGTCTGGGACCGGTGGGAATATGAACTCGAAGGCACCAGCGACGCATGTTATGTCCCATTTCCCCATGGAGAGTTGCAGAGACAGATTGACAAGACGGCGTGCTCGTGGAGAATCTGTTACGTACGAAGAAAGATGCGCGTCCACTAATACAGCCTAGGCGAACGAATCGTATGCCACCAGTGTGTGTTGCTAGGTGATACGGGCTCTCATGAGAGGATCCAATCGTGGACGATTCCAGTGAAAATTTTCAACAAGGGAGGAGGCAATCGGCTTTTTCATAGCCTCCTAATGTAGAAACAAAGTCTCTGCGTGGTTCGCTGATATCGCGCGCTCTAATGGGATACTCTACCAGTTTGAGTGTGGGGCTGACTTGTCGACTACATAGGTGACAGCAGATACCAACACGGAGCGCGGAGTAGCATGCCGTTGTCTTCTTCCCTGCGTTCGACCGGGCGAGGCTTTTGTCAGCCGTTTCGCCTCATTGGCAGAAGTTAATCGTTTCCACCGTCGGAGAGACATCTATCTATAGGACCCGGCCCTTCGGATGCATCGTCACGAATTCACCTTACCTAGTAATTATCTTCAAACGGGCATACTACAGTCGCTGATACCTGTGTTGCGACTGCCCCTACTGGGAGGACATATAAGTTATAGATAACATTATGCTTCATAGAGACCCCAGGCTTACAGCAATCCAGTTTATCTAGGAACATCGTCAAACTGGTCTTTCACTCGTCGAGTTCTCAATGTCACCCATCAACACATCAAAAAAAGCCCTCTTCCAACAAGCGCTCTCATATTCGATGCCGCTGTGTAGACGCTCGATTGGGAGGGGTACAGGATTGGGACCGGCCCGGAGATGTCGTCACTCCTAACACACAAGACTACGCTATTCGTCTGGTCAACGCAGTGAAGTTTCACTGCAGCCAGATGTTTCATCACTCCGATGAGGAGTCTTTCATGAAGTCTTTCTTCCATTTCTACTCGGACCTGAACCCGAGGGCCGATCCCACAGACCTGTGGTTCGTTCATTTCATTTTCATACTTGCGTTTGCCAAAGCGTATTACGACAAGCGCAAACAGGACAAGAAAACCTCCTGGTTATGGCTACTTCATCAAAGCTATCCATCTGCTCCCAGATCTAAGAATACATGTTTGGCCAGGTCCGGATGGCTTTCCGCAGACTTCTGGAATCTCCTCCAGCGTCTCAATAGCTCTGTCGGGAGCGGCACCCGAGACGCAGTGAAGGAACCTGACCTGGTGGAAATACGGCGCGAAAAGTGGCGTCTTCCAAGCCCAGATAGCTTCCTGTTGCTCGAGTAAGCTTTAGTCGTATCAGCTCATTTCCGGGAGCATTACGTACGAGGGTCCTGATATTCAGCTCTCAGAATCTTGTTGATATCATTGGCGGCAGAGTCTTGCGGCGGTATTGATTTGTGCTTGTCGTAAACAGAAATGTCGGTGTATCCGGCCAGGGCGAGATGATGGGCCGTTGACAGGCCGGATGCGCCGGCGCCGACAATGATAGGATCGGATTCCATGATACCCATGGGATTTGATCGCGAGATACGTGAACTACGATGTTGCACCAGGAATGAGAGACTCTCTATTTCCTGAAATTTGCTCTTTATGATGTATGTAACCTTCAATGGTCGTCTAAATGGTTTGGTCCATCACCGGTTCCGTTCGGGAACAGCACCGGGGCCGGTCTGGACGAAGCTATTCCTGGACAATATGCTTATTACACCGGTTATTCTTACACCGGTTATTCGAAACGGGTGCTGAACCGGTCCTCAGCTAAATCAGTCTGGTCAGGCAGAGTCGGGTGTTCTTCCGGTAACCAAGACTGGCTGTGATTGGTTGGTTCACCGGACCGATGTGGGTCATCGGCACGGGCGTCGGGACCCCAAGCCGGCCTTTTCCCCAGACATGTTGGTTCTTAACTCGAGACGAACACCTGGGGATAACGCATTCACTCAGATGTTCGGTACGTATTGAATCGTGTTTTCGCTAAAGAATGAGAGAGTTTGGACCGGCTCCTACGGAAGGTCACATTGCTGCAGATAGGCGTCAGGTTGTTGGACAACTGCTTCTTCAAGCCAGAGAAGCGCAGGCTGGTCCCTTGTCGCTCTTTCGAGTTATTTTTAGCATTATTGATGACTAATATCACCAAAATCCGGTCTGATCGAGAAATCGAGACATGGGAGCCCCAGTCCATAGCGAAAAGTTGCAAAAATTTAAAAATAAAAGATTACTGCTGGACCCATGGTGCGTGCTATCTAAGAGAGCTGGTCTCGTCCAACAGGATCTTCGAGTTAAAACTTGCGCGATGGAGCACAATGAATCGGGAGTGCGTTATACTGATGGTTCGACAATCATCAATATCATTGGACTACTCAAGTGTCTCTAAATTACACATTTCGCTCATCCCGAATACACATGTCAACACGCTATCACGCCAAATACCCCCCCTTTTCACAGTCTCTTGCGCGATTTTAGCCCTTGTTGCTTGGGTATTCGAAATCGGAACTCCTCCTTGATCAACCTTGGGCTCGTGAACCGTCTCATAATATCAGCACTATCGGCCTTATCGTTGGTACCACTAGCACGGGCACCACCGAATGATTGCTGGCCGATCAGGGCGTCGGTGGTATTACAGTCTGGGAAGCGCACGTGTTGGCAGCGTGACGACTCCGATGACGGTGATGGAATGGGGAGTGGGGCTTACCGATGTAGAAGTTTAGAGTTACATCATCCTGAACAAAGTTCTTCAGATTTTGTCTAGCAGATATGGTTCGTGATGTTGGTAATAGCGGAGCCACGGCCGCAGCTGCAGATAAGTAGGACGTTGTCCTCGTCTACCAGAAACCAAATCGTTAATGAACATCTTCAAACTATGACCTTACTCGCGTCCAATAACACAAAAAGAGGCTGCGAAACGGCTTCGGCACAGCACACGATCCATGTTCTCTCCTAGGGCAGTATTTCGATTGCGTTGGACTACTACGAGAGGCTGAGGAAGCTGCCATTTTCTTACTGTGAAGAGCAGCTAAAGAGCAGGTATCATGATGTATTGGATCTGGGCTGCCTATGGGCGAATCTGGTGGGTTGTTGTTGTTGTGAAGTTGTTGTATGAGGGAAGAAGAGGAAGGAAGGGAAGGTGCTGAAGGTGCTGAAGGTGCTGAAGTAGGCCCAGCCTACCCACGTGACGTAACACTTACCGTGTTGCGAGAACGAAGGAGCATTGCGCCGTCGACTATAGTCATGCGGTATATCAGGATCATTCCTGCGTTCAGCATATGATAACTTGGATTTTCAATTGTTTTGCCATACTTAGCTAGGTTCATTGGTCGTTAATGAATAGATATAGGTGGAAGTGTTACAAAAAAACATATCCCAGCTGACTTTAATGATTTTACAGTCTACATCTTAGCAGCTGTGGAGGAGACACGAGAGCAGACTAGAAACGAGACGACTGATGTGATGCTGACCTCTCGTGTCTCTGATTCTATGGACGTCTTGTATCGTTGACATGATCCTGGGTTTCCATCAACCTGGCCAAGGTAACTGCTTCTCTGAGCGGCTTTCCAATGTGTCCCTGCACGACTCCTTCCTCCAGGACCATCAGACCTCCAATCGTGCACCCTTCCGGCGAGGTTCCCTGATCTCTTAACAACGATGGGTGCAGTCCATACTGCATCAGAGTGGCGCTTCCCAGCATGGACTGGAACATCATGGAGCAGTGAATCTGATGCGTAAGGGGTAATTGTGCAGTCATTATACGACTAGGATAAGTGTTGTGTTAATCGACAAAGTTGTGAATTTCATGAAGTTGAATTTGGCATCTTGAAGCTATTAGCAGCTGCCCCAGCTACCCCTCAGCAGACGCACCTCACTCCGGAGGCAACCGGGCTCGGATGTTGAGAAGGTAGAGACGCAAAGGGAGGGCTTCCGATGCACTAAGAGCTGAACGCGTGCAAGATAGCCAGCTAAAGATAGTCACACGACTCAGAGATCCACTTCATCTGTAGTATCTTCGATTAGCGAGAGTTATCTTCATCTATAACCAACAGGCCGAGACCAGAATGATGTAGACCGCAGCCTTCTTCCCTGTTGGCCCGCATACTCGTCAACAGTCCTCGAAACCGCATCCCGGTTCCCCGCCGCTCTCCGCAAAAGATACGCCACGCACTATCCCATGCTTCCCCACGTCGAGCACTCACACACCTGCGGCGACGGGTCCATACAGTCCTTCAACCGCAGCAACGCAAAGCTAACCTCGTCCGACATACCCTGGAGCTGGGCAAAACAAACCGGCATCGTCGGCAGGCCGTCCTTCATTCTTTGTCGGTGCAGCTTGTGGGCCGCGACGACGCTGTGCTTGTTGTGGCTGGCGAGGAAGAGGTAGAGAGACGGGAACGGCTTGCCTCTCGGGGCACCCAACTCTCCGATCTGGCGCCTGAGGGCTCCTTGGGTGATCATTTCGTAGGCGTTATCCGTGTCTTGCTTGGTGTCGTGAATCAGGGATCTCTCATCGGAGCCAATGTAGGCCGCCCCGACCAGCTTCAAGCCAATGGTGAAGCCTTCGCCGTTTGCCTGTCCTAGGTGCATTGCCAGTTGAGAGTTGCGAGGGTGGTCTTGAGGTATGCTTGGCAAATCTGGTAGACTGTCGCGTATCCGTCGCGGTGCACTTGCGCATGTGTTTGTCTTTGAATGGAATACAGTTTCCTTCGCGTACGTGAGAATTGTGCCACGGAGGCCCATAAATCTCAGATGCCTCATAGTATTCCTCGTCCCTTCTGGTGACTCTCCTGCACAGATCTGTCTGTAGAAGAGAGTCTTGAGGGCTGAGTGCAAAACAGGGTTCCGGACAACATCGAACAGCAGACTCCTGTACGGTCTGGTCAGAAACAATATATTTGCCAACGAGAGGCCCAGAAAATACGGCTTTGAAGATACCGCCGGAACCAAAAGTGATATTAGAAGAAATGGTGCAAGCAACGCTGATAATGTGGTAGGTGCGGTGGCCGGGGTACGCTTCTCTGCAACAGGAGGAGTTGCCGAGGCATGTCGTGATCTCCTCGATGCTACGGCTGGTTTTGCAAAGATGGATGTGGCATGACGGCTCCAAAGCGCCCATGTTGTGACCAAAGGTGCACGTGAGGACATCCTGTAGTCTGAAGTTGGTTGATGATTGGTTCTGTTGATGACAACCATCTTAACTCAAGAAGGTGCTCCCTCTTTATTATGAGGTTAGGCGCATCGTGACAACCCAGTAAGCTGATTCAGACCTCCTCTCCTATTACGAATACATGATCAAGACTCCTTTCTCTTACACACACCCGTAGGTATCTGATGCGTATACTGCGGGAAACCCAAGCCTTGGCCAGGCGGGAGTTAGAGTGCCAGCTTATCGATACCCTGCTCTTCGGCGCGGGGGAAGATAGCTATCTATCTGTCTTGGTATCAAAAAGATAGGTGTGCATGCAGCATAATGTCAAACAGAGATCTTTGAGAGTGTGGTAAACCTTTGTTTGGGTGCGGCCGGTAGCGCCTCCGTAAGTGCTAAGCACGAGCGGAGACGAGACCGGCCCGGCCAAGAGACTCCAGTTTCAATGCACGCTTCAGCTTACTACACAGATAGCACGGCCGGAGACAGCTGGACAACAGGGGGTGTTCCAGCTGACTTGAGTTGCTAACCACTGCGCTACCTACGGCATTCTTTTGCCTTCTCTTGTGGCTTGTCCTACCTCTGAGTTTGTCTTGTCTTCCGCATATCTCTTGTACACTGCGATGTAGGCATCTCTCTCACTCAGGGTGTCCTGGACGCTTTGCCTCTCCTTCACAGCATCATACCACTGCCTCCAACGCTTCCAAACCTGCTCGTCTTCCCCGCCTTTGCCCTCCTCCGGCAAACCGAGTCCGCCTGGCTTGTAGTGGTCAAACAAGAACAGACGCATAGCCCACGGCGCTAGCATCACATCAACCAAGCTGAAGGTCTGCCCCAGGAACCACGGGCCCTGGGCATCGAACTCCGCGGCGAAAGCCTTGATGTGACCGAGAAACTCGCCACGAGCCTGCTCGATGCTGTACTCCTTCTCGGGGGTGTGCTGAATGAACTTGTAGAAAGCCGGCACGATCCGGGAGTTGACGTGATCAATCCACAATCGGCATCTTGCCCGTTCGTAGGGGTCCTCCGGGAGGAGATGCGGTCCGTGGTTGTTTCCCGAGTAGGCCTCTTCGAGATACTCGCAGAGGACGGTGCTGTCGTAGAGCGCCTTCTGCTTCTCCCCCTTCGCGTCGACCGGCACGGCCAAGGTCGGAACCAGCCCCCGTGGGTTCAGTCTCAGGAACTCCGGGTCCTTCTTGTACGGGTTGATCTCGATGTATTGGTGGGGAATGTTCTTCTCGCAGAGAACAATCCACGTGCGCTGCACAAAGGGGCAGAACCAGCCGCCGTAGAGCTTCAACGGGTGCTCTTCCGAGTGCCGGGCCGCAAGTCGGGCGGCGGCCCCGGTTGTGCGGGGATCAAACGATGTATCGACGTTGGCCATGGTTTCTGTGAAGATTTCTCGTGATTCCGAGAATGAGATGTGTTCGCGACCTCGCGGCGATTCGTCGAACGGTCAAGCCGTTGGGAGGAGTTGGTCATGACTAATGACGTGACCCTCTCAATGACGTGATTGTGATATGGAAGACTCCCGAGATATGTGGGGCCGAGCGGTAGTTAGCGACCGGGCCCGAGGCCGGGTCTGTTCGGAACTTCGGGCCAGTGTTAAGAGGCCTGTCTTAATTGTGATTACATACATTTGGTGAAGCAACGCCAAAAATGCGCAAGCTGGAACACTTTGAGGATTGATTCCATGTTCAGTTGTATAAGTGACTTTTAGTTGTGTTAATTAAGGTGCTTGTCAGATTGATGCAGCTAACTATAACCTGATTCGGCCTGGCCGCACAGTCCAAAAACCATTGCGAAGCCACGAGTTAATTGCAAAAATGGTTTCACTGTCTTCTATCTTGCGGGCACTAGAGTATCGTTATCGATCTTCCGAATAACTCGACCGTATCTCCATCTGCTGAAGTACGTTGGCGTCTTGCCTTCGCCCCCGTTGTTCATCGCGTATGCACCTATTATCGTGCCCGTAGTCGGCAATGTTAGTTTTTGCTCAACTGAAAACCTTTGGTGACGAGGAATATTACCCGGAAATGGCCAACTGCCCCAGGAAACTATCAAACCGCCAGCAGACCCGATCTGTAGATATCCTCCAGGCCTTGGAGCCAGGGCAGCACCAAAGGCATACTCGAATCGGCTTGCCTGTCGACAGCATCGTCAGGTCTCGGTAAGCTGCATGGTGCATCTGCATCGACGCATGCGAAAGCATTAAGTGACGGGCAACTTGAATACTGATACATTCGCGTGGATCTTTACACATCACACAAATCCAAGCATTGTGATTATTATGTCCTTAGATTGAGAAGCCGAGGAATGAGACCACTACGTCTTGCTTGTCATTTAGTCGCAATCAAAGGTGACATTGGGCACGGTCATGCAAAGAAAATCGAGCATTATTGCCTAGTGCAGTAGTACATGGTTCCCGAATCTGTCCCCTCAATCTTCAAAACCGTTTGTTTCCGAGATACATGTCCCACTCTCCTCTGTCCATTAACTCCATCGAAAGTCTTATGCCTCTTAGAGGTGAAAAAGGGCGTTAAATAATACAACAACAACAACAACAACAACATCGAAAGTCAAATACGCAAAGAAAGTCGTACCGCCGCATCTCCACCGTCCCGAGCCATCGCCCCCGGTCTCCACCTCACGGCCCCGCGGGTGCTTACGGCTCCGATGTTCTCCGAAGCCTCCGGTAGGAGGGCCTGTCCTCAAGATGCCTTCCACACCACGATCTCGTTGGCGTGGCTCAAGTCCGGGATGTCATCGAGGGTCATCGACAAGCTTTCGCCGCCCTTGATGACGACCCGGTTGTCGTCGTCCGACCAGCAAGCCCCGGCCTCGATGTTCTCGCAAAAGCTGTACATGGTCTTCGTGGGCATGTAGCAGAACGCCTTCTCGTGGTAGGAGACGAACGATCGTCCGAGAGCGCTGCCCGACCTATCGCACAGCGCGCTCGCCAGGTGGTAGGGTTTGTGGCTCTTTCGCAGGACGGGATCCATGGCCAGCCGCTCCGAGAGGGCTCGAGGCCCGGCCTCGAGCCTCCGCGCGAGGCGCATGGACTGGAACCTGTTCCGCTTCCTGACCTGTTCGTCTCCCCGGGTCCCCATGACGATGACCTCTGGTCTCACGGCCGCGGGTCCGCTCGCGTGGTCCGTCTCCGTCTCGTCCACGCCTTCCGCGGAGACGAACGAATTGTCTCCCTCTCTGGGATACCGGGGTGGCGCCGACGCGAAACGGTAGAGCCTGCTGGGCTGGCTCCCGCGACGGAAATTGAGGGGTGGGTTCTCTCTTCCGTTGCAGTAATATTTCGGTTGTCGGGCCGCGTACTCGGTTTCGAATTCAGGCCAGTGAATCTGAAAGCCCGTTGCCACCCTGTCTGAGCCACCGGAGCCGTCGCCGAGCCACAGGCAGGTGGAAGCTTGATCCGGAATTACCATTGGGACGTCGACATCGGTGAAGTCCCTTCGGTCCGTTGTGTTAGCAGACAAGACGAATCATCGTTGAAGGAAACGAGAAAACACATACCATCGGGCTGTCTCATCGTTGATCTTATTGCATGCCCCTGCCCAGCTGCCCGGCAAGACCCCATACTTCCGTCGCTCGGCTGGATAGACAATGCCAATCCAGGCGATGCAAATTTCATCGTTCCTGCCACTGAAAAGGGCATAGTCTGGCGCTTGCTCCGTCCAAACCGGTTGCGAGCAAGTAAGCAAACCTTCGGAGCACCTTACCATGGGGGTGTCTTTGTTCGGCTTTTGGTAGAAAGCTCCGAGAAATTCACCCGTTCCGTCCCACAGCCGGACTTCGGGGAGGTCGCCTCCGGCCTTCGAAATGACGGTGCCGTTGAAGGCTACACCGTCATTCCCGATCACGTAATGGATGTTCGCATGGGGTGGAACATGCTCGTTCTCCTCATTTTGCATGGCCCTATGCAAACCGTAAGCTCCCATAGCTATGCCGGCCGGGCCTATCAGCTTCGAGATAGGCCCGGCTACATTGCCTACTATTGTCATTATCGCTGATATTATTACTGGAAGCATGTTGTCGTGTTCTGGCAGTAGGAGTAGAGTTTGAATGAGGCTATTGTGTTGGCTTCCGAGCATATAATGCACGAGATATTTGGAAACCTTAGGCGATGTTATGAATCACCGGCTGAAGGCTAGAGCAAAGTAGACGAGACGGTTTGAACAACCCATGTTCTTTATCAAAAGATTTCGAGGATGATCTCGAATATTAATAAAACAAGTTCGTCTTTCTCGGGCTGCTGCTGAAGGCACCGAAATGCTTACCCGTCCGAATTGGGGAAAAGTCTTCGATTTGCCGTTGAGTAAGCCTAGCTACCTACTACTTTGTACATCTTATGGTGGCTTCCTTACATTACTGCAATGTTTTAGTTCAATATTTGCATTGAGTTTCAGTCAATTAGCCTGCACGATCACTCTTATGGAAGCTCTGGATGCTATTGATGTCATATTCATGTAGAAACAAGTGGAAGATTGGAAAGCAAATGAAAATGCAATCCTAACCTTGGCTTTTTTGATCATGCAGCTGCGGATATCAGCAGTTCGAGGAGAGTTTATTCCGAACACGGGAAGGCTTGATGAGAATTCGCCCTCCAATGGTGCCCTATCGAAGGTTGAATGAGCGGTAAGCGGCAATGGGCGACGACAGCGAGCGACAGCGAGGACGACAGAGATTTCAGGGCTCATGAGGACGACAAGGAGAACGAGAGACAAAGCGGAGTCAGCCCACCGGACAACACCATTCGTTCAGCAACCAAAATACGTATGAACTGTCTGATTACTGGAGCTACAACTGGACTCGGCACCACAATAGATAATTTCCCCATGCAAGGCCGTGCCCGTTGCGCCAGAAGCTCGTCAAGTCCATCGCGGGCTGATTGATCCAGGGTGTGGTAAAACTGTCAAAACTTCCGAAATTCTGAGAGATGTCTGCGCCAAGGCCACGTCAGAGCTGCGGAAAGCATGAACAAGATAAACATGAGGTGGAGGCTGGAAAGCCAACGAAACACATCTTTGGTGGTTTCTGTCGCCTGGTCTGTCAATATCACGAGACAGGTTGCCGCCAACGGACATTCCGCCGTACTAATTAGACTTCGTTGTTTCAAACTCTGGAGGAGCCACTTCGTGGGCGCCGCGAAGGCGCGTTCTAGAGCGCAGAGAAACATCCGCCCGGTAACGCACTATTTGAACTTTCCGAAGGCTTGATATAGCGAATTGCATTTTAGTCACACTATTGGAAATAATGTCTACTCCTCGATCTCGATGCTTGGCAAGCCTCTGCCACGGTGCCGGCGATCGTTTTGGAAACCATGTCGGATCGTGGAAGACGAGAAGGAAGACATGATTGAACTATCTCCGGACACCAGCTCAAATGCGAGGTAGCATCTCAAGGCTTGAAAATGAATATCGAGAGGCAAGCCTCCCTCGTCTCTCTCTCGATTCTCTATCCGAGGGTGATACTTCATCGATAACGACGATGCTGTTCCTGACCTTTCCAAGTCAGCCAAGGTAGTTTGCGGGTTCCAGTTAAGCCGTGGATGTGCTTCTGAGCCATAAGAAACCGAAGTTTCAGTTGACTACGTACAGTGTTGGAATAAAAGTTCTTGGATGGCATGTTTAACAAACGGTCGCTCCGAGGATTCAAACAACGATGGCACCGAAAAGCGCTCGTATGCATCCAGGGGGATTCAGAAGCATCGTTTGCACAAGCGACACAAACCAACTGCAACATCTGCATGTCTATTCAACTCATCCTAGCAAAGTGTGGAGAGACGTTGGAACTGCGGAACAGGAAAACGTGCAGAAGATTTCGTTTTTAGCGGCTCCCTTCCATTCGGGCTGATTTGGCCTCCTCGCTGAGAAATGGAGTCGAAAGCGTTCCGAGCCGGCGATTGCGATAACCCATACTCAGAAGTTAAGACCTAAACGTCTGCACGTATACAGAGTCATGTGCTATATGTCTCATCACTCATGAGGGAGCTACACCTGTCCCCTAGGGGGCTGCAACAATTACAGGCTTGACAAAGGCATATGAAAAAGTAACCTTTGCGAAAGTATGGGGGAAAATTGTGATGATTACTGTCGACGTTGGCAGGATGATCGATTCATAGATCCCCGACATGATAGTAGAGTCCGAGGACTCAAAAAAGATCTGTCCAGTTACGCGGGAAATTTGCCTAAAGTATTGAACCCAATGCCAGCTTTTCGTCAAGATTATTAAGTGCCCAACAGACCATGATCAGTCCTTCCAAATACATCACAGCTGCCACTGCTCCCTAGCAAAAGTGCATCCAGGACCCCGCCCGCTATTTACGATGACTCCTGAGTGTATCTTCCTACCAACATTCGCATTTCATTAGTCTGTAACTTAAACGTATTCGGCCGTCACGGTGTTGTAACGCTGATCTGCACAAGGTTAGTCGTGGAAACGCTTGGGGACTCAACTCCAAGGTAGCTTACTGTTGTAAAGCAAAGTGTAGGTGGTAGAAGCAGACAAGTACACTGCTTCAATTTTGCAGCTCAGCTCGTAGTACCATTGTCCGTCTGATCCCTGGCGGCGGGCGAGTTGGTGCTCTGGGATGTGGCTGACATCGGCTTCCACGTGTGCAAGCATCGAAACATTGTCGTCTCGAGCGACTGGTGCTATCCGAGGCTGGCGGTCTGCGTAGATGTCCATCTTGATCTTCTTGATACGCCCTTGACTGCACAGTCCTGTCCAGACGAAAGAGGTGTAGAAAGGCTCGTTTTCAGAGACATTGTCGCCACGCTGGATGAACCACTCCATGGTGTAAATCTTGTAACAGCCATCAAGACCGCACCAGTGCCGCTTGTTTTCCAAATGGCCGTGGAGCTTGGAGTCGTATTTGGTACGCCACTCGGTTCCGTAGTGCTTGCGGGCCTTTCGGTTCTGAACCCTAACCTGGGTGAGATTGCCAGGCGACACTTGTGCCAGGCCCTTCATGACCGCACCCTGAACAACCGCTTGCCAGGCATTGGGCGGCTGCATGATCTGGATGCTTTTGTCAATTGCATTACGTAGGCGCTCCTTGAGATAGTTGGAGGCCCCGAAGCCGCCAACCAGTAGGACGGCACGGATGGGCACACCGCTGGTCGTGATCTGGTCTTTGACGAGTTTGATGCACTCGAGTACCACAGGTTCGAAGATGGTTTGCAGGTCTGACGCCTTTAATCCAAAACGGCCGCGGTTGATGCCAAGTTCTTTGTTGTTGTTCAGACCCCCAACCGGAATGGTGTAGGTCTCGTCGGAAGAGGCACCTAGAGTGAACTGTCGCTTGACCTGCATATTGTCAGTGATATTCAGCTGGCCAAATCAGACACGAAAACCAACCTTCTTCTCGAACTGTTCCATGGCCTCTGCCATGACCTCTTCATCGAAGCCTTCCTCTTTTCCGAGCTTCGCCCTGAGAAACTTGGCGAAGCGCATGTTCAGGAAGGTAGAACCGCACAGAGCACCAGAGCCTGGAGCAGCCTCTTGAACCTCCAGGATCGGTTTCAACCCAGTGATGGTATAGGAAATTAAGTCCACAGTACCACCGCCTGCGTCAACCACGACTACAGTATCGCCTATCTTGAGCCCATGGGGGTCCAAACCATGCAGAGCATAGATGGCGGCCGCTTCTGGCTCGGAGACGAGGTGGATTGGTGACTTGGTGTCCGAAAGACCTGAAGCCTTCTGGCAAGCCTGCTTCGTCTTGTCTTTTGCGAGATCGGACCAAATGGCGGGAACGGTAACGACGAATTCAAGTGGAGTGGTCTTAACCACCTGCTCGCCAAGCTTCTCTCGCAGGGTGTATAGCAGATGTTCGCCGAGGGCAGACATGTAGTCGGTGACTAGCTTGTCGACATTGCGGCCACCTCTGGCTTCAGAAGATACCGCCTGTCCCATGCTCTGGAGTGATGGGTCAAGATCACTATTCACGGTCAGAAATGGGCGGCTCGAAACGTGACGGCCGAACTCACAGCTTGAACCACTCGACAACCTCATCCTGCGGCGCCGTAATGGGGATGGAGAAACCCCATTGCACCTCATCACCGGCATATCTGAGCTTGGTGGGAACCTTGTCAGAGGATTCACCCTCGCGGACTGTCTTGCTGATTGGCCATGTGGTAATGGCAGTTCGTCGATCAGCGCGCTGCGTCTCCGCCCATGCCACCCCGGAATACGTGGTGCCGAAGTCGATACCGACGATGATCTTGCGCTCGCTGATCGCGAGCTTGTCGAAGGTGTCCACCATCTTGACGGAGAGGGTGGGTTTTGGGTATCACAAGGAGAAAGGAAAGTGAGTTGAAGAACCGCGGGTATAGAATATCGCCAATAAAGTACGCGACGCGAAGAGCCACAGGAGCCTGCCAGACTATTGCACAAGGGTTTGAAAATCAGTAGGCAACTCGGTGGCCTCAAATTGATGTCTTCTTGCAGCTTCAGCCTTGGCTGAACGGGTCCCGGATTTGCGTGGAAGATGGGGAAAGAATGGGGTGCATTCGGTCTCAGCTGTAGGAGAGGAAGAAATTATCGGGCTTTCCTCGAGAAAAGATGCATGGGTAAAGGCCAGAAAGGTAACGGACATTCTGCCTTGAAAAGCTCCAGCGGAAAAGAGGCAAAAGGCAAGACCAGCAGGAGGCACCAGCTGAACCTTGCGAAGCAAGGCACCTTCAGTTGGGGGGAGGTACGCGTGAAGCTGGAAGGCAAGGTAGGAGCACCTGCCATCGCATGGAAGCTTCGCTCCAAGCTTCCTCCCTGGTCGAAGCAAGCATGGAGGGAAGCCTTCGCCGGACGATTCCGCGATTCGATGCCCACGCACAACTTCACATCCCAGCTTTCTTCTTTCTCTTACACGCTGTTTCAACGAACGACACCGGAAACGATGGCCAGGCTACTGAAGTCAGGCCCGCGACCAGAAGCTCATACGGTTTGTCACTATGGAGGCCAATTGATGGATTGCATTGGCAAGGGTAAGGTAGGCTGTCACGGGCACGTGTAAGGTAGCTCTGCCCGGCATTAGTGGGCTCTCGTGCGATTAGCGCCCGGGCGAACAGGCGAGACAACCTTAATGCAAGCTTGATTTGGCGGTGTCGGTGGCGGTGGCGGTACGTACTGGATCTGCTCCTCAAAAGACCCACTTCCCCAGGCCGAACGGGTTCCACAATGAGCTTGAGTGTCGAGGTACAGAGTACTTGACATACCTTGGCTGCGTGTTTCTTCTTCCATGGTTGGGTTGGCGTCGGTCTCCGGCCTCAAAAAAGAAGAAAATTGAGGCTAGGACAAGCAATTCCCCAAGAAAAGAAAGAAAAAAACAGAAAACAAAAAACATGTGCCAAGCAAGAAAGCTGCCATTCAAACCGGGATCCGAAGACATGACGGCTGAGCGGAACAACCTGTCAGATCGAATGCGACGTGCGAAGGAGGGCGATCGGCGTGGAGCCGCAGGACAGCGCATGGGTACCTTAGTAGCATCATTGCCAGATCAGGAAGGATGCTTCATAGCTCAGGCGTTTTCGTCAGTGATTAAGAGGACGAACCGGCAGAATTCATGCCAACCGCAAAGCCGATGGAAGGCAAATAAATAAACAGCCATTAGGCATAGGATTTGGAGAAATGCATTTCAGCTCTGGAAAGTACCGGTACCTCCATGGTGAGCTCTTTCCTGGTTGCTCCTTGTCAAGCGTCCGTAAGCTTGAGGCCCGACTAAGGTAGGTATTTGAGTCAGCTTGATGTCTTAGATGGTATTACACGTAGGCAAGCTGGCAGCCAGCGTTGCAGAGGCAGTTGAACCACGGGACAGTTTCCGCAGCTTCCATCTTTTCGATAGTCTTCTTCACATCGTTGAATCGTTCTTTGATCGTCAATCCGGATCTTTCTACGCATCTCTCTAATCGATCATTGACTGTTTGCAAATCACATGGGGAAAGCAACGATTCCGTAAAGATCACCCGTCGGTGTCCGTGCTATCTGAACTTCCTGCACTTCGTCTCATTTCAAGCGCTCACTCTCCCCCCCAATCGCAAGCAAACTCAGACTTTTTCTTCTTCGTCCAAAAATCCCTTCCGTCATTTCCGCTTGTCTGGCAGCCCTCGTCGACAGCATGGAAGACCTCAAACAACTGGAGCCGACCCTCCCGCAGTCCCCAGAGAACACGAAGCCCCCGATTCCGGAGAAGAAGCCCTTCGAAGCTGACTCCGCATCCATCCCGCTTGGGGCTACGACAACTACCTACAGTTGTGCCCTCAAGAACCCATGGACCGGCGATGGCGAGTCTCCCAGCCCTTCTGTCAGCTCAGAGTGTGACGCGATGGGATTCACAAAGGTTGAGCTGCCGCCTCCGGCTTACGAGAATGCGAGCCAGAGCAAGGGACCTAGGCAACCTCTGCCCAAAGGCCTCATTGCCACCCGTTTTGCCAATGTTCCTCCCCATCACCACCCACAATCCCCTGCATCGACCGCCAATTCGTCCTCATTTGCCGACTGCGACGATCTGATCGAATTCGGAGCTGACATCTCGCCGTCCACAGGAGAAACGCCTCCGCCAGATTCGAATCCCAGATCTCGTCGCAGCGACAGAAACGCTGAATGCGATCTCGAAGAGCAGGCCTGCAACGACATGGATGAGCTTCGACGTAGGCTCAGGGCGTCGATCGCCCGCGCCGAGATTGCTGAAGAAAAGGCCGATAGGATGGAGAAACGAATCGACGAGATCAAGAACTTCAAAGCTCCGGCGCTCACAGAGGAAGAGCGAGATGTCAATGCTCTTGCCGCCAACCTCGATGTGCTGAAGACGGAAAACTCGACGCTGAAAGAGCAGCTGAGGGATGCGCAGTCGCATATTTTTAGCCTGCAGCCCTACCGCAAGGAACTTACACCCGAAGAAGTCGGTCGTGTAAGTTGAAGTGGTTTCTCGATGCCGGGGCGATATTCTGACCTATTCGCAGCAATACGACGATCTAATCGAAGGAGTCACGGACTGGGTTACCAAATTCACGAGCCCCATGTTGGACAACCACACCAAAGGGGTTGAAGAAGTCATCGCCGGTGCGCGCAAGAGGCCTACCGACGCCAACAAGCTAAAGCACGCAATTCACATCCATGCCGACCTGGTTCACGGTATGATGTATCCCGAAACAGACGAGGATGTGCTCATCTCGGTCATCATGAGATTCCTCAACGACAACATCTTCCAAAAGATCTTATACGGATCCATCTCGCCATACGTAGAAGCACTCAGCTTCGTCGAAATGGCCATGCAAAACCATGTAGAGCCTAAAAGAGGTACAATGAAAACCTATCCTCAAGAGCGCTGGTGGCAGTACTAAACCAACTCGTAGACCTCTTTGCTATTCGCACGTGGACTGCGGAAGCCTACAATGCGATCATCAGCAGCCGGGAGTTCCGAGGCGTTAGAGAGAAGAGAATGCGGGAGCTCACAATTGACCTCGCCAGCATTTTCAAAATTCTATGCAAGAAGGAAAAGCTCGAGTCGTTCTTCAAAGGCTTCGAGGAGAACTGCATCAAGCCTGCCATGCAACTCTACGAAAAGATCCAGGTTTCGACGCATCATTTCTACTTCGACATCAACCCCTACATCATGTACGGACCCGAGAACGAATTCCAGACTTCGACCGACTTTCTCGATAGCTTGCAGGATTTGGACTGCAAGAACATTCTCCAGAATCGGAAAGCCTTCAGCTTGGCGAAAATGGACCCGCCGCCATCGAAGAAGGAGCTCTACCACCGCATGCTCAACGTCTGCACCCTCATGCCTGCGCTTTACATGCGACAAATCGGTCGGAAAGACGCCATCAGGGAGCCGCAGCTCGTGCGGCGTCAGCAGATGTTGGTAGCCTGGGGACCGCAGGAGAAGCGGGACGTATTCGTAGAGGATGGCGAGCAGACACTACTGGCTCATCTTTACAGTGCAAAGAGCGAACGTGAACGAGCGGAAGCTGGCGGATGGACGCCGTTCCGTTGGGGAGGCTAGGAGCATCGCAGGCGGTTGTTGTTTATGTCTCGCCTGCATGAAGGGATGAAGCGCGGGACTGGCCAGCGTTTGCGCCGGATACATACAGGTTGTACATGTCAAGTTGTTGGTCATGGGAGATATACCCTGCGAGAGAAGTGGTGGCCAAAATTGCCAATTGCCAATTGTTAGGCTACCTTAGCTTGTGATAGACCCTAGAAATGGAGAATCATGACCCAGAAACTTGACCGTTCATCCCACTCCGATTGTAATGAGATTGAAAAATACGTCACAACTTGACTGTATGCTAGGTGTATGCTCGGCTGAACACGATGACGATATTCTTCGTATTATTCGAGGCACACCAGCCAGGTCAGATCAAGGGGCACGAAAACAAGCCATGGCTGCTCGTCTCACTCATGCCACGAACTCA
The DNA here is from genome assembly GCA_036785465.1 of Colletotrichum agaves. NCBI lineage: Eukaryota > Fungi > Ascomycota > Sordariomycetes > Glomerellales > Glomerellaceae > Colletotrichum > Colletotrichum agaves. Next base: position 63,932 of record JAXISO010000087.1, on the reverse strand, counting down.
ATTAGCAACAGGCGTTCCTGCCATCTCCCCCCTCGTAATTGAGGCCTGCAACATGCAACTTGCATGATGTATCGGTACATCGGCACTTTACAGTTGTTCTAGACCCCTCTGTTGCCGGACTCTTGCTACCTTGTTGGCTTTTTTTCGGGCCGCTGAAGAAAAAGCAGCCCGGTGTGGGAAGGGCAGGACGAACCTGCCTGGTGCTGCGTCCTGTTCCTGTCGGGCGATCATTGTTAAGGGACCTGCCCTGGAGGAGTTAGTTAATGGAAGGTTGCCGGTACTTGCGGAAGCTGCCTGAAGGCAAGTACACAGCTACGTACCTGCGACAGGCAAGCAGAACCTGAGGGTACCTACCTAAGGTACCTACCTCATTAGGCACCTCACCCTGCGGACGGACCTGCCATGCCATGAACCACTTTGACGTTGAACTGATACTTCCCTACCTTCAAGGTTGCCCGAAAAGCCTCATCTGATGCCTCACCAACTTGCCTGCCATGCGGCCACCGTCATAGGCATAGTCTCGATACCTCTGCGGAGAAAACAGCCTGTAGATCTGGGGACCTCTCTGGTATACCTCGTATCAACTTACACTGGCAGCTCTGATATCGACGAGCCGACTGAGAGCAGGCTGCACTGCGTTGCGATCCGTCTCTTGCGACAATTATCCCTGGAGTTATCCCAGCCGCTAATGGAATTCCGGATGATATGATCGGGAAAAGGAGAGGAGGGGTTGACACTTTACTCATCCCTCCACCTTCAGACCAACTATTGTTGTTAGCAGCCGCTTCTTGGGTTCCCCGCCATCGCTACCTTGCCTCGTGCCTCGACTGCATCAATCAATTGCTCAGACGGGAACGCAAGGTTGAGGGCCCGAGTAATTCACCAAGCAGAGATCAGGGTCACCCCCGCGAACCGCCTGCCATTGTCCACCATGTTCCGGTCCCTTCAGAAAAAAGTCGGCAGTCCTTCCCAGCAAGATCCCGGCACGACCAGCGATTCGACACGAGCGGCGAGATCGTCCTCATCACTTTTGCCTTTGTCACTGGTAAATGGGGAACGGTCGACCGCCGGTGTTGCTAACAGAAATCCCATCTCGTTTCACGACCATCGTTTGTTTCGAGAACCAGCCTCGGTAGCGAGACAGTCCCTGTCTTACACCATCAGTCCTTCCCCGTCACATCTCGCCCGCGAAAACTTCTTCATCGGCGAACGCCCCAGAGATCTGATTGACCTCCAAGACGAATTGCCCCCTCCAGACAGCAACGACCAGTCCTTACGGCGATCACAAGTGACGCGGACAAACAGAGATGTCTCTTACGTCGACGGTATCCCTGTAAGGAGAATGTTCGCGACCCCTGACAACGGGCTGCCGCCCAGCTACTACAGCCATGTAAACAACTCGCTTGCCTCGGCATTCCACGATGATGGCCTCGACCCTCCTCCTCTCTATGAGTGGGCGATGATGATGGACACTCAACCATCGGTCGATCGACGGCAACCGCCGACCCCAACCCAACCTTCCACAACTCAGCCACAGGTTCGCGCATCTCCAGCTGGAGATCAACATCAAAGTCCTCAGAGAGCCTTTTCTTATGGCACCATCAGCGCTGATATCATGGCCGACTTCGACTTGCCGCCTGCAGCTCCGCGGGCAACTCTCACCCTCACCGAGATGAATATCCCACCAAGATCGTCCCCGCCTCCTCAACGCGGTTACCGTCCCACTGCGGCGTCCATTCTGGAGGACTTTGACCCTGCCCCTTTCTCTCCTCAGACAACAGGTGGTAGCAACAGCACTGCAGCTAGCACGCCACCAATGATGTCGCCTCCAGTCCGGCCTAGGTCTACATCTGTGCTAGGGTCGAACAACCCATATGTCACTTTGCTCGAACAGAAGGAGCAAGCTATGACTGTCGCTTTCCTACGAAGCCAGGATGCTGCAACCGGCTCACGATCTGCGGATCTTGCGGCTGATGACTTCAGGTAGGCTTCTGTCTATTGTCGTACGACATTCCAGGTTGCCTTTCAGCGGTTCCAAGTGTCAGGGTCGCTTTGATACGCAACATGAACAGATGATGGTTTCTAACATTACTTAGCTTCGGTCAGCGCTATCAAAAAGCGGCAGACACCACGGATGTCGTCGTTACCAGGCAGAGACTCCCGGCTAATGACCTCGGTGGTTCGAGGGAGTGCCCAATCTGTGCAGAGACAAGGGATGCTTCTGAGTTCCCGATTCTTAGTGTGACGCCTATGTGTACACATTCACCAGAGGCATGTCTGGAGTGTTTGCAGATGTCCATCAGGTCAGATCTAAACAGCAAGCTTTGGACCGAGATCCGCTGTCCTGAATGTCGAGAGCTCCTCGAATACGTGGATATTCAGAATTACGCTGATGAGGAGACCTTCGCTCGGTAAGATGACCTGTTTAGCCCCTTGCTGGCTTTCGACTGATATCATCAGGTATGAGGCATTGGCTCTGCGTGCCGCTATGGCCGAAGCCGAGAACTTCATCTGGTGTACCGCTAATTGCGGTTCCGGCCAGCTTCATGATACTGGCGGAGACCAGCCGATTGTGTCCTGCTTACACTGCGGCCATCAGTCCTGCTTCACCCACAACGTCGCGTGGCACGAGAACTTATCGTGTGAAGAGTATGATTCTCTTCTCCGCGATCCCGAGAACTTCCGTTCACGCATTGAATTGGAGAGCGAAGAGCTGGTCTCCGCGAAGCGGGTCCAGGAGGATGCCGACCGCGCAATGGCTCAGGGACTCATGGCAGAACAGCAAGCTGAGATCCAGGAGCGTGAAGCCAGAGAACGTGCTGAGCGAGAGCGAGCACTCAGAGCCGCTGCGATGGCGAGGAAATTTGCTGCTCGGCGTAAAGCAGAGGATGCGCAGAGCGTAGACACGGTGACAAGAACGACGAAGCCTTGTCCAGGATGCGGATGGGCGATCGAGAAGAATGCGGGATGGTGAGTCCGCTCGCGTCCCCTTGTTGAACCTGGTACTGACTTATTATCTAAGCTCGCATATGACCTGTAAGTCAACCACTCGATTTCCTTCTGTTTCAGCTGTTTTCTCTCTCGTCGAAACCTCTCGCCCATTCCGAACCCCCGAGATCTTCCAATTAGACTTAAGCCAACAAAATTGCAGGCATTAAGTGCCGCTACCAGTTCTGCTGGGGATGCTACACCGCCTGGCAGCGAGGTCACAGCGTGCGATGCCGCGGACCGGTGCCTGCATGAACCACCCCAACTCCCAAGACGGGCAACTCGGCCGAAGCAAAGATGAATAACCTCTAACACGGGTGATTAACGGTTAGGCGCAAGATGCAAACATGAGTTCTGCTATGAGTGCGGAGCAGATCACAAGCTCATCTTATCAGAAGACAACCGCATACACCGCAAAGACTGCCGGTTTCATCCGGATAATCTTGAAGACCTGGGAGATTTCAATTTACCGAGTCTCATCGACCTGGTTAGACGAAGACGTTGATAAGGTCTCGGAAGGTATTTTGCATGGAGAGAACGCGGGAGGCAGTCGATACCTTGCATCTGCAATGCCCTGTATGATTATTATCATTATCATTTCCCCTCTCGTCGCGAAGGAAAGGATGGAAGCCTTGATTTCTTGCGTTTTGGCCGAAGTTGTTGTCGTCTCGTGACGTCTGGTCGTTTTTACCGCGGAACAAAATACCTGAATCGCGACGTCGCCAAAGTTGCCCAGTCCTGTGGGAAGCGAAGAGTGGAAGTTTTGGACATTATAATTTTCGATTGCCGAGGTCAAATCTACGCCGAAGCTTGTGTGGTAGAGGTAGTGGTTCTGGTCTACATATGTACAAAAAGAATTGCAACCCGATCATGAGAAATTCCCGTCCAACATCACTCATGCTACGATTTCCGAACCTTTCCCAAGCCCGACCAACGGCGCCAACAGTGAGCAATGCCATGCCGCCCCGCCGACCCTTTCGAGGCTGTGTGTGTTCTATACATCACAGAAGCACCTTACGCACCGTCCTTTCATTCTCTATACGGCGTTACACGTTCTTTCACCAAGGCGGGAGACTTGCTACGCGGCCGTCAACTCTGCGATGCGTCGCTCAATCTCGGGGACCTGGCGGAGGAGCACGTCGAGGTCCTCCTTCTCGTCCTCGAGCTTGAGGCGGCGCTCGGCGTCGAGCTTGGTGAAGACGTAGTTGCCCTGGCCGTCGAACTGGAGGATGCGGCTGTGGTACTTCCACAGGCTGCGGCGATGGCTGACGGTCATGAGGGTGATGCCGAGGGCCTTTGCGTTGTCGTACATGACCTTCTCCGTGTCGAGGGTGACGCTGCTGGTGCACTCGTCGAGGATGGCGTACCGGGGACGGTGGTAGAAGAGGCGGGCCATGGCGACGCGCTGCTGGAGGCCTCCCGAGAGGACGTCGCGCCACTCGGCCTCGGCGTCCCAGCCCGAGTCGTAGAGCTCGGGGAGGTGCTCGAGGCCGAGGAGGGAGAGGATGGAGAGCAGGTCGGCGTCGGTGACGCCCTTGGCGCGCATCTGGCGAAGGGAGTCGGGGTACGTGATCTGTTGGCGGAGGGAGCCGCGGGAGAGGTAAGGGCGCTGGGGGATGTAGAAGATGTCGGAGAAGGGAGGCTTGTAGACGGTGCCGCCGTAGACGGGCCAGAGGCCGCCGAGAATGCGGAAGAGGGACGATTTGCCGCAGCCGTTGGGGCCGAAGACGAGGAGATGGTCGCCCTGCTTGAGGGAGAATGAGAGAGCGCGGACGAGAACGTCACCGTTAGGTGATATGATGGGGCTGGCGGGGGCTTAGTGGATCTTGATTCTGCTGGAGTGGCGGAGGGAAACTTACACGTTGATGAACTCAATGTCCTTGCTCTCGACGACGGTGCCGCGGCCCTTGAGGATGGCCTCGTTGTCTTCGGTTCCAGAGCTGGAGACGAGTTTCTTTTGGAAACGACCGGCACGAATGTCGTTCATGGTCTCGAGGAGGGAGTCGACACGGGAAGTATAACCTGCCAACTCCATGATCTCACGGTAGGAGAACATGATGCGGCCAAAGGCATCGGAGGCCGAGAGCAGCATGCGGCGGTTGGTGACGAAGCTCTCGGTTCGATCGCCCATGTTCATGGAGATGTGGCCGGGCATCTTGACGAAGACGGGCACTGAGCAAAGGAGCAGGCCGAGTGCGCCCCAAAAGTACTTGATGACGAAGTCCTCCATGAAACCGTGGTAGAAGCGGCGACGGAGGATGTAATTTACGTGCTTGATGAGGGTGAAGTAGCCCTTGTCGAGGGTGTCCTTCTCGGCCTCGTGACCGTGGTAGAGGGCGACTTCTTCCGAGTGGTCGATCAAACGGGAGTGCTGGAAGCGGAACTCTCCCTCAAGGCGGGCCTCATCGGCGACGTATTTGCCGAAGGGCGGTGTCAGGGCTCGCATGACGTTGGCGGAAAGCTGGACGAGGAGAGCCATGGAGACGACGCCTTCGCCACCGACACTACGCGATAGCGAATGTGTGTAGATTGTCTGGCGAGAGGTTAGCACTGCGAAGGCGCAGAGAAGAAGGCATGTCGCATACCATGTCCAGGATCGGCTTGGCCAGGTTGCTGTACAGCTCGGCCAAACTATTGGAGAACTTGGCGACGTCGACCGCAATCAACTGGTCGGGGTTATTTATCCTGTCGTCGAGGGCGGAGATGCCGTAGAAGGTCAACTTGGAGAGGTACTTGTCGTGGATATGCTGCGTCAACCGTGTACGGTACTTGAGCGACAACTCAGCTTGGTGGTAGGATAACTGCGTTGTGTGAGTAAAGAGTGATGATGGACGCGATCGGTCCCGGACATACCATTGAGTTCGTGAAAGTCGCGGGTATCGCAATAAGCATCCACCATAGGATGCGCATCAAGAACTCCCTCCCGTTACCCTTGACCAAGCTCTTGACAATCGCACCGTCCATCGCCGCGACCTTCAGACTAATCAACGTGCGGACGACTAGGAAGAAGGAGTGACTGATGAGCAGCCGCGCCTCTTTGCTCCTCCATCCCGGTATCACGATCTTCAACAGGCGCAACAGCGACCGGAAGAAGTCGCGGTTCAGCTCGACCTTCTTCCGCTTCTTGGTCACGTCCTCGTCGGAGACGGCCTGTAACGGCGCGCGCGACTCGCGGGCGGCGGCGTTCCGTACCGACGCGGCCTTTTGCTCGGAGATGGCATGGCGGATGCGGTTTGCGAGGGCGACGAAGAGGGTTATCCACACGGCGCGCGAGATGCGTGTCCGGTTCGAGAGGTACAGCTGGGTGAGTTGGGCGACGAGGTTGCGGATGTTGCGGTCGCCGGGAGGACTGATGAGGGATACTTTGGACTGGGCGGCCATCGTGGGCGAGCTGGGGCCCCCACGAGAGGGGCGGGAGGTGATGGAGAGGTTATTTTGTTTCTTCGAATTGTCCTGGATTTGTCCGGCGGAAAGGATTCGGAGAAGCGAGAGTATTGTCGGAACGGATCGTGGAGGGAGACCGGCGAGGGTGCTCGGCTGCTACGTCACCGGCAACAGCTGGTGGAATTGGAACCTCGACTCATTCGTCGACGGTGTCGGTCAGTTACTTGAACGGCTGGGAATATCACAGGAAATTCGCAGGCAAGGATGAGTTAGTTGTAAGATAATGGGCCGTCAGCAGCCAAAAAGGGGATGTTGTTGACACCGGTATGCCAAAAGGAAACATGGCTGGTCACGCGGCTCTCTTCGGACGAGGCATTGCGCTGGGGCCGGCACTGACGCTGGCCCTTCTTCTCCAGCGGAAGATATTACAAGGAATTTAAGGTAAGGTAAGGCAAGCTACCTGGCCCTGCCTTTGTTCAGCAACTGGTTCGCCTGTCCCTCGGCCCCAGAGGGGCGGGATCCAGAGAAGCCGGGTGCTCTGATTGGCGAACCCCGGAAAATAGTGCTGGGGACCCATTCCCATGTGAATCGGATGCCGGTTGCATGTGATTTGTTGTCTGCGGGAGAGACAAGTCGGTGTGCTACGTAAGCGGAACATTAGTCGATCGGCAATCCCGTAGGTCCTGAGGCGCCAAACTGTCTGTGGCTGTGCAGGTGAAGGGTAGGTATCAGCCACACCGCGGGGGCACCCATCGCCAAAAACCCGACTTGGAAGCCATTTTTAAAGTATTTTATTTTTCTTCATTTCGCCGCCAGTGACTCCATCGCCAACTCAAAGTCAAACAATCTCCACCATCCTTGCAAATAACCAAGCGCAAGCCCGGCAACACCGCGAAAATGTCCGACGACAACATTTCCATCTACGACGAGATCGAGATCGAGGACATGACCTTTGACGAGGACATGCAAATCTACCACTACCCCTGCCCGTGCGGCGACAAGTTCCAGATTGCGCTTGCCGACTTGCGCGACGAGGAGGATATTGCCGTCTGTCCGAGCTGCAGCCTCATGATTCGCGTCATCTTCGACAAGGTGAGTCTGGCCAAATGACATTTGAAGAAGAAAGAAAGAAAAAAAAAACGTAAGAGAGAATACTCACAGTGCCTCGCAGGACGACCTGCCCAAGGACCCCGAGGACGATCCCGAGCTGGCTGTCGAGGAGGCTCCCGCCCAGATTCCCGTCGCTGCCTAAGACGACAGTACCTACGCAAGCTTTGCGGAGGTGACACGAAGATGAAAAGACGAAGTTCGGGATGACGAGATGAGCCGTTCCCGCATCACTGGCATAAGCCTGGGTGCAAAGAGGCCGCCGAGGCCGCCTTCTCCCAGTATGCCTTTGACAAGCTCCCCTTCCCCCCCTGACCGGATGGTTCACCCGGCCCGTCTGGGTGACCTGGGGTGCGACGGCGCACGCGAGTTACTCTCCGTACGCCACGGCCCCTTTTCCGTGCGGGAAGGAGAAATTACGCCGGGATTGAGTCGGTCAATGGCCACAGCACACATTGAGACCGTCGCTGGTTGTACGGAAGTCCTAAAAGGGACCTTGCTGCAATCAGGATGAAATACCCCAAAATCACGAACTGAAAACTTCGGTAGAATGCACCTGGTAAAACTAGGCCTAGTCGGCGTAAGGGGTATGCGGCCCAGAGGATCCTCACACTAGGCCGGACTGCCAAGTACAGTGTATGGGAATCTGAGATAGTTGGCAGCCGGAGTGGACTGACTACCTTTGGATAAACAAGTTGACTTGAAGCTTCAAACAAATAGTTTAATATTTATAAACAAGAACGGCAGTTTAACTTGGTATTCTATTAATGAGTAGCATCATTGCCACCATGATTAAATCATTAACCATCATATGCAGAGGTTATCATCCAACGCCGATGCCCGTGTTCTCCAAGCCGTGCAAATCATTCATCGTACATGTTTCCATAAAAAGTCCATGCGAAAAAGAAGACATTAAAATCCCGCTTCGCTTTTTTTTTTACTCCTTCGTTAATTAAGCATGATCAAATCCAGCCGCGATGGCGTCCTCGACCCTTTTAGAAGAGGAAGAGGCTGGCAATGCCGAACGCTACAAGGCCGGCGGCGGATCCCTTGAGAGAGACCTTGTCGGCGGCGGCGGTGGGTACGGTGGCGGGGCCGGTGGTGGTTGCGTTGGGGGTCGAGGTGTAGAAGGTCTCGGTCAGGGTGGAAGTGGCCAGGGTGGCTGTTGCGTGTGTTAGTTTGACGATACTTGGCGCATTACGAAGAGAACGGGATGGAGGGGAAAAACTCACTGTTGGCCGGGGCGGTGAGGGTGGGGAGCGTCACGACGGGTTCGGAGACGGAGGTGACGGACGGGAACGAGACGGGGGGAACCTCGATGGTGGTGGTGGTGACGCCGCTCGTGACCGTCTCGGTGCCGGCAGACACGGTGACGGTGGTGCTGGGCTCCGGCTCGGCAGAGGCCGAGGGAGGCACGGTGACCGTCGTCTCGGGGACGCTGGCGGTCAAGGTGACCGAGGGCGTGGGCTCGGGGAAGACGGGCAGGGCAATGGTGGTGGTGATGCCCTCGGAGATGACGATGGAGGTGGTCTGGGCAGCGGCGAGGCCAACAGCAGCAGCAGCAAGGACGGCGAAGGAACGCATTTCGATGGTGGGTTGGTTTAGGTGGAAGGGGTGAGAATGCCTTGGGTGAGTTATTTGTTGGTATTAGAGAAAATTGCTTCGGAGGCTCGTTGTCGGAAGTTGAAGGATATGGGTGTTGGTTGTGGGATGAGACACAAGAGGAAAGAAGACTCGATCTGGAACGACAGTGGACGGGGGGGAGAGATATATACTACGGGGTTTTGGGAGTCAAGGTCGTCGAGCGAGAGTGTGCGACGATGGCCGTACGACTACGTACGGCTGGCGCATTGTGCGAGTCGGTGACAGCGGTGATGCCAAGTATGGCGATTCTTTGCACGACATCATCTTTCGACCGAGGGTGACGGCAGCCCGGGGTTGGTTGGATGGAAGGTGGTTGTGGAACTTGCGGCACCGCCGTAAAGCGAAGGGTTGGGCTGACGGGCTTGAGAGGAGGCCTTCCTGGCTGTGGCCGCGAGCAGGGATGGGGAGAGGTGGGAGGAGCCGAGGGAGACGAAACAGGGTTGCGGTTCGGTCACGTTGGGCCGGGGTCTTTCTCTGTGACCGAATCGAGAAAACCGACGGGCAAGAAGAGAAGGCTGGGATATGCCGTGTATTGAGTCGTGATGGGATGCTGGGGTTGCTTGGTTGGTGGCTGGAGATGGCTTCACTTGCAGCGGAACAATAACATTCAGACTCGATACTTGATGAACGCAGCCGCATCTTCACCCCCCCACCACCTCGTGTTTTCTTGTCTGGTCGTTTCATGTTACTGCCATCTGATCTCATTGGCAGATTCCATGCAAGTCAGCGAAGTCCTGGTGACAGAGTTCTGACGAACGTGTCTTTCGCCCCATTGAGAGAACCATTGAGGGGAAAAAACAAACCGCCGAGCCAGCTTCAAGATCTGTGGGATAATCAACCGACCGGCAAACTGCCGCTTCACTTCTGTCGCCGAACTCGCGCAAACCCACAGAGTCTCACAAGAGTCCAGTCCACATCGTCATTTCGGGTTCAGCTTAAATTAGTGAGTGGGTGACGACGGAGAAAGCAAGAAAGCAAACCACCGAGCAAGAAAAGAAGCAGGCCGGAACGAATTGCTGGTTTTCCCCCTTCCCATCGCTAAGATTCGATGGTAGCACACAGTCCGACCCCGGGGGGGTCAGCGCTGGAGCTGGCCGCACTCGCGACCCAAAAAAACTGGCGATACCCGAGGTTGTGCTTTGTTGCGTCATACCTTGACGATGGCCAGCAAACAAACACCCGCTGTCTGAAGACGCTGGGGAAAAGCAAGAAGGCGGTTGCGTCGGGGTGTCTCCCCTTGTGCCTGGATTGGTCGGTCCTTTGCATGGCATTCCCCGCGAATCCCACCCACCTTCTCGAGACTTCTTTCTCTCCTCGAGGATCACATCATGTAGTGCCAGGGGCTTCTCGGACCGCGAAAGCCAATTCGATGGGCGAATGAACAAACCACTGGATGAACGGGGAAAGAAGTCCAAGGCGGGGAGAGGGAAAAAAAAGAGGGAGGCAGGCAGGGACAGGGGCCTTGGACGGCTTTATCGACCAGGGTCCCATCCAAGTTTTGCCCAAACTGACAATAGGCTGTAGTTCTCTCCATCCAGTCGATTTGTCCTTTTTTCCCATTTTATTTCTTTCTTTTTTTCCATCCCCCTCCGCAGCAGCAACTCACCAACCACCTCGAACCTGATGTGTCGGCGCAACGATCGCCAAGTTCGCCAACTGCACAAGCCACCGGAGTCGTGGGGTTTCAACGAATTGTGGTCTCGGGAGCGATTCCCGCTGGCCGACAGATCCACCTTGGATAACCTCATCGTGACTTGTCGTGTGCCTGGTGGCTGGCCCTATTGACAGGCCTCGAGCCATGCGGTGATGGTGCTGCTCCGCGCCGCGCGGCCACCGCATCTGTCCCCTGTTTTTTTTCTCCTTCGCAGGCCAGAAGCCTTGCTCTCAGCCCCGTGACGCGATACTACTGCACTACGGATCTTGTGTGGCTTCCCCTACCTTGCTTCGACAGTGTCCCCCCGGCCGACTCGCAAGGAACCCGAGTGGGATGGTGGGACCCATGTCGATGACTGTAGTTGAACTCGAAACATAGGAATGTGGGCGAAGATGTCAGGGAACGACACCAAGACACGTAGAGTTTCTATAAGATGCTCAGAACATTGGCCTGCCAATTCCCGCCAAGTCCGGCGCTCAGTGTCCAAGTCTAACCTCACTCCCAAGGAACTAGCACAGAACACAGACTGCACCGTAACGACAAACACATTGAATTTTCATATCTATCTCTCGTCTTGTCTCATCCTGTTTTTTAATTTTAATTCTTCCACTCTCGCCCGAACAATGAGAAATTTCACATTGTCCAAAGCCGCACCTCTACCTTAACGTCTCACGATGACTCCACATTCGCAAACAAAAAGTTCGGTGCGCCCGGAACCGCACCCTCGGCGTTGGGCGGGAGGTTCTCCACCACGGCCCCGGTGACGAGGTCCGTGCCCTTCTTGCTGCCCTCCTCGACCGCCAAGATGGTCACCTCGACGAGGTTGGCGCTGCGCTTCAGGCCGTCGATCATGTCCACCAGCACGGCCTTCTCGTCGAACGCCAGCTTGCGCTCGAGGACCGCGTCGGCGGGCTCGCCCACCTGCAAACGCCTCTTGAGGCCCTGCACGAAGGGCATCGCCTTCTTCATCTCGCCCATCTTGGAGATCTTGCCATTGAGCGCCTTGTCGTCGACCGACTTGGTCTCGGGGTTCCACATCTCCTTGAGGAGGTCGATGTAGGCCTGCTGCCACTGCGGGAAGCGCTCGCTCATGAAGACGGTGAGTTTCTTGGGCTTCTTGGGGTCGAACGACGTCTCCTTGCCCTTGGCCTTCTTCTTGAGCTGGAGGGACTCGGCCGAGTTGACGTTGGAGGCGGTGACGGAGATGTACTTCCTCGCCGCGGTGAGGGCGGCGTCGGTCTCGGGGATCTCGGGGAAGGTGGCCTGCTGGATGGAAGTGGGCTTGCCGAGGATCTCAATCCATACGGACTCGGCCCAGTGAGGCGCGACAACGGCGATGAGGAGACACTGGAGCTCGATGTAGCGGATGACGAGGTCGTGGTGCATCTTGACGGACGCACTGCTCTCGCGGTAGAAGGACAGGGCGTTGTTGAAACTACGGACTGTGTTAGCTTGCGTCGTGAACACGTCTTGCCGAGGACCTACTCGTAGAAAGCGGCCTTGAGCGCCAGCTTGTAGGAGGTATCGTCTGTTTGTCGTTAGATGATGCAACTCGATCTCGATGCAGGGACACTTACTGTAATGTTGGACGGCCTCCTTCGCGATGACGTTCATCTCGTTGTTGAAGACCTTATCGAAGAAGTTGTACTCGCCCGTGCGCAGCTCGCTCTTGTTCTTGACGGCATCCTCACACCACTCTCTGAGGGTGTAGAGACGCAGAATGGCCTGGTTGGCGACGTCCTCCTCGAAGTTGCTGTCGCCGTTGGTGTCACCGGCGTCAGCCAAACCGATACGAGCAGCATCGGCACCGAATTTGCGAGCAACATCCTGCAGGGTCATGAAGTTACCGGTGGACTTGCTCATCTTCTCACCGTTCAGCATCAAGTGCCCGTTGGTGCGGATACCTCTGGGCCAGTACTCAGGGGTGAAGATGGCGAGATGGATGTAGAGGAAGAAGGTCAAGTGGTTACCAATCAGGTCCTTTCCGGAGCTGCGGAGGTCAAGAGGGTAGAAGTACTCGAAAGAGCGGCGCATGCTCTCCAGAGTCTCCTTCGGGATCTTGCACTCGGAGAGGAGCTTGTCGTCGAGATCACGGCGGCAGAAGACATAGTCCCAGACCTCATCGATCATCTGCTCGGCGCCGATGTTGCCAGTGCCCTTTTCCCTGCCGAAGATGTCCTTATGCAGGTAGGGAGCAATAGTGTAGTAGGCCATATAGATGGTACTGTCACTGAGAGACTCGACAAGGAACTGGGGATCCCAAGGAAGCTTGGATCCGAGACCGTAGGATCTCGCGCAAGCCCACTGGTTGAGCCAGTTGAGGACACCCTGGAAGGCGTTTTTGGTCTCGTGGCTGAAAGTGTTGAGACCCTTTCCGTCCGCGTTCTCGACCCAGTCGAGAGCAGTCTTCTTCCAGGACTCTTCTCCGTAGTCGAGGTACCACTGGTCCATGAGCGCGACAATGCAGTCGTCGGCGGAGCGACTGACGACCTTGCGCTCGGGCTCGGAGTAGGCAAAGGCGAGACCCTGGTCGATGAGGGACTGGCGGACCTTGGGCTTAGCAGCCTCGACGGACTCGCCCTTGAACTCGCCAATCTTCATCTTACCCTTGTAGTAGCCCTCGGAGTAGGCGGTCTCCTTGGCCTTGTCAAGCTGAACGGTGTCCTTGGGGGAGGCAATCTTGAGCTGCTCAACCAGGGTCTTGGCGATCATGTCGCCAGAGGGGGTGTCGATAATGGGGATAATCTCAAGCTCGGCCCACTCCTGCTCGATGCCGTAGTAAGCAGCCTTCTTGCGGAGATCCATGGTCATGACCCAATCAGCAGGACTGTCAGAGGGAACAGAGGTAACGACACCGGTACCCTTGGTCGGCAGGATAGACTCCATGGGAAGGACGCGCACACCAGCCTCGTGAACGGAGAAGGGTGCGTGGACGCGGGTACCGATCAGAGCAGATCCGTCGATATCGGCGGTCTGGTCAACGACGCCCTCCTGGAGGAAGAGGCCCTGGTAGGCCATGTTGCGAGCGGCGCGAACAGTCATGATGTAGTAGTCCTTCTCGGAAGCCTTGAAGACACCGTAAGTAATCTTGGGAGACACGAAGACGGCGTTCTGGCCGTACATCGTCTCAGGACGGAGAGTGGCTGGGACGAGGAAGACGTTGGTGTCGGTGGGCAGCTTGGCCTTGAGAGCCTCCTCGGCCTTGGGTGCCCACTCGAGGACCTTCATCTTGAGGCCGGTGTACTCCTGAGCACCAACACCTTCACCCTCGGCACGGTCGTGGTCCATGCAGGGCTGGCCGTCCTTGATGGAGTAAATTGTATATCTCTTTCCGAACTTGATCTTGTTCAGCTCCTTGAGGCGGATCATCTGCCAGCGGACGAAGGCGTCGAAGTACGGGTTTGCGTCGGTGGTGATGAAGGATCTCCTCCAGTCTTTCGAAGTCAGCCCTGTGCAGTTCACCACTGGAAGCTGTACATACCTATCCTGAAGCCCAGACTGGTTAGATCCTCCTGAGCAAGAGGAGGGAAGAAGGTCAGCCAGTAGGAAGCATCGGCAAAGAGATGAATCTCTTGCCTTGGGATGCCCATGGCCTCCATGATCTGGAACTGGTATTTGGCCTTGACAGTCTTGGCATTGGCCTTGCTCTTCTTGGTCGTGAACTTTGTGATGTCCTCGCGGACCTCCTTGGGGTCGGCAGGCTTATCGTCGACAATGACCTCCTCCTCCTTGTATCCCTCGAAGTCGCGGCCGAACCACTCGACCTCGTTCTTCAGCTTATCGGCGACAGCCTTGATGGGCATACCAGTCGCGTGCCATCCCATGGGGAACAGAGCACGCTTTCCCTGCATTCGGGCGACCTAAACTTTGTGAGCATCGAGCCTCTCAAAGTCCAAGCTGTTTGAGAATTATCTTACACCAGCGCTGAACTCGACCTTGGACACTGAGAACAAGTGGCCGGCGTGCAGACGGCCGTTCATGTAGGGGAAGGCCATGCATCCCATCCTGTACGATATCAGCACGTATTCCCATAACCATCATTCGTCCATCGCTTTTGTACCATTTGGGTTGTTGCTTGCGGAGCTCCTCGGCGGAGATGGAGTGCAGGGGCACCTCCTTGGTGGAGGGGGCATCGACCTCGAAGATCTTCTCCTCCGCCCACTTCTGCTGGTACTTCTTCTCGAGAGAGATGAGAAAGTCGCGCTTCTCCGTCCCCTTGAGCTCCTTGGTCTTGGAAACCTGGAGGGCCTCGAGGGCCTTGGTGGCTTCGGTAGCCATGGTTGCGGGGTGATTTTCTCGTTCGAAGCAATTCAGGAACTCGCCAATGGACGAACCCAGTCGATCCAATGGGAGGGAGGGGTTCTTAAGGACCGAGTGTGACTCCGGTATCGAGACTGATGGGAGTCACTTTCTTGGTGGCGTGCTGTGTTCGTTCCGGGGAAATCGGTCGCAATACTTGAGTCACAACCGCCGCGGGGGACATCAGATTTCGTCGCAGCTCCGATTGTGTTTTTTTTTCCCCCTCGAGGCTGAGTGTGCCCCGCGATTTGGTGACTTGCGGTAATGGCGGGGTACTGTCGGGCCACTGGCCGCTGGTGGTCAGTCGCTGTTGGAGCAGCGCTCCACTATGGTCTGTTTGAATTGTTGGTGGTCCCTTGAGCAGTACGTGCCGCCGGTTTCCCGGAGTCATTGTGGCTGATATGATGGGCCCGGGGCCCCCTGTGGCGTCAATTAACCGTGGGTCCGGGTGCCCTGTGGCTCACCCGGCCACCAACAGCCCTTCCCCCGGCCGGTCGAGGACCCAGCCGGCGCATCGTCGAGATCTGCCAGCCGTACAAGAATTCACCAAGCAAGAATTGAGCCATCAGCCCGCTCTCCCTGCCTTCTCAACAGCAAAAATCATGCTACCCACGCTCTCAAGGCGCATAGCCGAGACAGCCGGTCGCCGCTTCGACGTTTTTAGCAACCCATACCGGGCGAAAAAAGTCTGGCCTCCCGACTTCACGGGCCTCTCCCCGCAAGCGCAGCTCCGGTTCGAGAAGAAGTACAAGCGACGCCTGGCACTGGTGTACGCACGACCAAGATGGAACAAGGCTATCAAGTTGCTTCAGCTTGCAACTGTCACTGGTTGGTCTGGAACTGCTTGAAATGCTCGGGATGTCTCTCTAACGAGATCAGGTTTCCTCGGCTGGACCTTTCTATTCTCTGAATTCGAGTTTTGGGGCAAGCAGTACCGCCCTTCAGAAGAGGTATGGTTCTTCCACTCCCCCGTCCGAGGTACGCCGGACGCTGACTCCTCCGCCAGATTCGAAAGCACTTTCGTAACCTCTTCGGCACCATCGACGCCGAGAAACGATACGAGCGTCGCAAAGACGCGCCCGAGCCGTCCTCCGCCGAGTCTCCCAAATAAGCCTGACGCAGACGCATGCATTGGAAGGAGTTTTTGGCGTTTTGAATACCCGGCACGAGAGCCCATGTACAACATCATCCTCCAAATATAATGGTATCCCTCTCAAGTAGCAGCACCCATCTACCGTCCATGCCAGACAAAGTTGCCTCCCATGCCCAAACCGCCACCGAGACCGGAACCTCTCCCCTCGTTGACAGGACGCTTGGCCACGGTACCTTGTGCTCTGACACCAGATACGATCCGGTCGAGATTTGTCTCGATGACTACGCCTCCCACGATCATCTCGCCCAGCGTCGCATGTAATGACTCGAAATTGAAGATGAGGTCCAGCTCGCACACGTTCTCGAACAGTTTGTCCAGGGCCTCGACGTAGACTTGGATCAGATCGATCAGCGCAAGGGGCGACTCGGTGGACGTCGAGATGACGATGAAGTAGAGGGTCGCGTAGTTGCGGTACGTGACGAGGGACGGGACATCATTCTGCTCCTCGGACGAGGAGTGGGAGGTGCCGGAGGCGGCCAGGAGGGGCGGCAAGGGGAGAAAATTGCAGGAGCCGGCCGGTCGGTTCGAGACGAGAGTGAAGATTTCGGAAATCAGGCGCTGTTGCATGCTCGTTTCCTGCGACGATGTCTGTCAGTTTACTTTGGCTTTGCGACTGGCCCAATTCGAGGTTGTCTGTTCGTACCAGTTGAGTGTAGAACTTGGTCAGCCGAGGCTGACCCTGGCCGTTGAAGACCAAGAAAGCGTTGATCATTGTGTTCCGTGTCGACTGCGCATCCCGTTCTTGCGATGTTGACCTTGTGCGAGGGTTCTCTCACGGGTGGGTGAGCTGTCGTCAATGCTCCGGCGACGAACAGCTTGACGGTCTTTGGTGGGGTTCGTTGCCAGCCGCTTTAACGCCCTTGCAAATCCAGTCCCATTCCCAACTGTGGCTCCCAAAAACCGGAGGTGCGTCGCGGTACCTTGCACATGACGTTCTGACGTAATCAGCTCTGCTGCCCGGGCCAGCAACCGTCCGCAACCGCTGAACCGAAGCTGCGGGCAGCTGCGGTGACGTGGGGAAGTTGCAACGGAAGCTACCCAGCAGCGCCTTCCTCTGCGTTTTCGTCCCAGGTAGAAAGTGACTTCGAGATCTGCCGCACCAACAAACGACTCTCTCCTCTTCGTTCATCCGCTCGTCGCATCAATTGCTCGTCTCGATAATCAAATTTTCCGTCTTCCACCCATCAGCCAAAGAACAATGGCCCGCAGCACGATCGCCAAGCTCTCCCGGGCAGCCGCCCGCACCCTCCGCACCTCGTCCACAGTTCTTCCGCGCCGTTCTCCTGCCTTCGTCTACGCGACAAAACCAGCGACCACCGTTGTCGGGGCCCGCAAGCTCTTCACCACCTCCGCCGTCGCTGCGCGTGGCATCATGCCCGATACAGACAACCCGCAGGTCAAGGAGACGCCCAAGGAGGACGTCAAGCGGAGCGTCGTGGAGCTTTCTGACGCAGAGTACCACGAGCTGGCCGATCAATACCTCGAGACCGTCGTGACCAAGCTTGAGGATCTCCAAGACGCCCGCGAGGGCGTCGATGTTGAGTACGCCGTACGTTGCCCTCACGAATTGTCAATGTGTAGACTTTTCTACCCATCTTGAGATATCCCGGCAGCCCAATTTGGTCCGGGTTCTGCTTCCGTTTGAAGTACCACAGAGGAAAATGGTATATACTGACTCAAACCACCTCCAGGCCGGCGTTCTCTCCGTCACCTTCCCCGACGCAGGAACCTACGTGATCAACAAACAGCCCCCCAACAAGCAGATTTGGCTGTCCTCCCCAATCTCTGGCCCCAAGCGCTACGACTGGGTCATCGTCGGCGACTCGCAGAACGAAAAGGAGGGAACCGCGGCCGGCGCCTGGATCTACGCCCGCGACGGCAGCACTCTCGACGACCTCTTCCTCAAAGAGCTCGACGTGGACCTTAGCATAGCCCCGTCATCCTACGGCGAGGACCAGACCCAGTAGAGTTCTACCATTTGGCGCGTTGGGTTCGAGCTCTGGTGGGGACAGACGGCATGACGTGATGCCTCTTTAACAGCGCCGGCCGTCCGTCCGTCTGTACGGAGCACAACGATCGGCTCTTGTGTTTATGTATGTACTTTAACATGGCAATGGGGAGTTTTAAGGGTGGCTCTGAGGAGTGGGCAGTAATCCTGCGACAAAGGGAGGATCGATGGAGGCAACTGGCATATCTAATCCGTGTACACATACACACTGTATCGCAAGCGCGTAACAACGCCTTCTGACGGGTCGGCTCATATGCCGGCTCCTGTCGCCCGTGACGGCAAACTCGACTTGGCAGGTGACACCTCACACGTACCACGCGAGAAGGATGTTTGTTGAAATGTTTGAATTGTTTTGTGACTGTATTCACTCATCTAAGTGTTCTTTTACCTCATACGCATGTTGTCGTAAATATCAGCCGCCTCGCTGCTGCCCTTTCCCGGTCATAGTCTCTTATTAACAGCTCAGTCCCACACTAGCTCGCGGGCAACAGTATCTCCCGGCGGCGGGAGCCGGCCCCTTCCTCACATCGAGTCCGACTCAGGTCGTCGTGATAAAAAAAATGCTAAAGCGAAAGTAATGCTTAGCGAGGGTATCGTGATTCTCGTTCCATTCTCGTAATAAACCCCCGGTGACTGTCTTCGTTGTCGCCGCCGTCGCCGCCGCATCCCACAAACCCGCCGCCGCCGGGCCCACCTCATCCCGGCAGTTCTGACCTCTCGACTGGTGCCGGCAGCTCGATCGCCGGGCCTTGTTGTGTCTCTGGCATTTCGTGCAGTCCTCTCGGCGCCGGCAGCTCTATCGTCTCTCCGGGATGTTGCGCCGCCATCGCATCGTCCGGCTTTTCCGGATCCCCCTGCAGCATCGTGGCGAGTGCCGCGTCCCGTCTCGCGAGCTGTCGCTCCCTCCTCCAGTTCCATATCCAGCCCAAGACGACGATGAAGAAGACCAGACCGGCCGTGGCCCCCACGCTGATGCCGATGACCTGCCCCGGCGTGAGACCAGATTGTTGAAGAATGTTATTCGGGAAAGCGGGCCCGCCGTCCGAGGCGCCGCCGGTGGGGAACGTCGTCGCTTCCACCGTCCTCGTCTCTATCGTCGGTGTCGAGGACGGGCCCAGCGTAAAGCTGGGCCCGAACCTGTTGGATGGGAAGGGCAACGACATGGTCGGCCCAAATGGGAAGGATGGGAATGGCTGCGCCAGCTTTGGGGGCGGGGAGGCGAGGCTATGTGTGCGGTTTTGTTTCTATACGGAAAAGAAGAAAGCAGCGAGATACCAGGGGGGAGAACATCAGAAAGACCGGCTTCGCCTCCTAACCCACAGGTATGCTGGGAGGCGCAGCCTTTTTGACAGACTCCCCCGTTCCATGTCCGGCGACCATGGCGTTCTTGGGCTTTCCTCCTCCCTCCTCGCTCGAGGGAGAGCAAAGGGAACGCAGAAGGGTGTGTGTGTGTGTGAGGTGGTTGAGCACCGACTCCCGGGCCTTTGGCGTACTGAGACGAAGCCAACACGTCAGGTCGCAAGACCGTGGGTTTCTTGTCGGTTTCCTGTCGACAGCTGCCAAAATGTTTATAAACAGGCTTGCCCCAGGCCGGGGTCTCCGAGTCTTGGGGGCAAGACAGAGAGCAGCGCGGGTGTGATGGTCTGGTTTCGCGATCGATTGCTGTCAGTGGACTTTGTCGGTCGGTGGGTGGGTGAGATGTTTCGGACTATGGGGGTGCTAGCACGGCGGGCGCAAAGCCCGAACATGAGATGAGACCCGCCGTGCGCCGGTTCGACCAGAGTTCGTCCGATTGATCTGACGAATAGGAGAGAGGTCGCAGACGGTTCGTATTCGAGCTTCTTTTCTTTTTGCTTATTCGTCTACGTTGGGCGTGCGTGTCTCTTTCTTTCGAGTCTCATCCCGCACGTTGCTGCTGGTGGTCCTCGAGCATAGAGTTGGGGAACGCGAGCCATTCTGGCCAGTAGTCGCTGAGGTGTGCCTAGATGGACCGGATCACAAATTGGCCCGCGTCAGAAAACACACAGTACTCCCGGCACCAGTGGAGGAGGACCGGGTAGTAGGCGAGAATCACGAGGGCCTCTGGGCTGCGCTGCTTAAGGAGGTCGATGAAGCCGGTGGTGATGCAGGCCCCGAAGGCCATAACGGAGGATTGGTGAGCGCTCCGTTCGGAGATGCTGCGATAGATGGCGTAGGCATGGCGGAGGACTTCGGCGGCGGCTCGAGAGGCTTCGAGGGAAGCCGGGCCCAGGTCGGCCTGGTCGAGGATGCGGTAAAGGATGTCCATCTCGGGGACTTGGGCGTGAGGTTGCCTGTCTTCGAGAAAGTCTATAAAGCCCTTGGCGCCAGAGTGTCGGATGAAGCTCCACGAATTGCCCGTCACGGCGCTCACGCCACGGTGGATAGTGAGATACCATGCAAATTGGTCCAGGAAAGCGTTGAATTCATCCGGCTGTTACGCAGAGTCTCGCATAGTGCCTAGTTGCCCACAGTAGTGGAGAAAAGAAACATGGAAACGCAGTTCTCGTCCGAGACTGATTCCTTGGCCTCGTTGAAGAGCATGGGGCCGCGCGTCTGGAGTTGGGTAGCCTGGTGACGATACAAGGCGGCGCGACACGGGTTTGTCTCGGCCACAGATGCATGGCTGCGTGGGCAAGCTGGATGTCCATGAGGTAAGGGGCGCCAAAGCCCGCTTCCATGCATGTCCATTATGGGCTTTTGGAACTCGTCGACGGTGACGAATATGGGCATGGCGGTCTGCCGGTGGCGAAAGAGGCGTAGGTGCTCCAGTGTGAAGGACTGGCCGTTGGCAGGGCCGATGAATTCGTTAACCTCGCCGGAGCGTATGACGAAGTCATTCGCGACAGTAGTGATGGGCAGCGAGGAGGCGGACACCGGACGCCGCCGATGACCACTTGTCTTCCGGAGCTGACCGGGCTGTGACCGCCGGCGACGAGAACACGCTTGGCCGGGATGGCTGACCGGGCCTAGGCCGGGAGGAAGTTGGGGTACGAGGCATGCCACTCCGCCGTTGCGCAGTTGACGCACATCGGACGCGTCTCATCGCACTTGACGTGGCGCCTCTTGCACTCCTTGCACCCATTGCGAGCCTTCCTGTGAGCTCGGCGAAGCTTGACGTCACCGGCTCCTCCCCCGACTGCGCGGGGTGCTGCCTTGTCGTCGATGGCCATGGCCGGGGAGTGGTTGTGCGTCTAGGGCGCCCTTGCTCTCGCGTCGCGCCTCCGGAAGGGTCGAGGTACCGGCCACCTGTTCGTCTAGTGGCTAGAAATGAACCATCGAGGGCACCATATGGTGGCGAGAGCAGGGCGTGCTGTACGAGCGACGAGGCCGTTCTTTCAAGGTGGGTGGTGATTTTGTAAATGGAAGATGCGAAACCGAGCAGGTTTTCAGCCTTTTTTTGGTCGGGGTGGAGGAAAATAAGAGGTTCAAATTAAGGCAGGTTCGGTAGATGCCGCTAAGGTGCGGTACAAACAGATCCCTCAGGGTAAATTTTGGGGCTCTACGCCCCGAAAGGAGCCCCTGAAGTTTTCAATCCTGCCCGTTCTGAGGTCCTTCACCAATATTTGTTCACTAACTATGCCAGACATCCTCCTGGATTTCCTATACTATTGCCCGCATATCCGTTCGTCATCGGTCCTCTCGAATCCCCAGCTCATCCCCTGATAAAAGTTCATTACAGGTTCCCCGAAGCTGTCTGCGCAGTCGCCCTCGTCTCCCGACTCATTACCTCATCGATTGACTTCCGTCTCCGGTTCCGTCATGTCGAAGTTTTCAACGTCCGAAGTGGACTGGGAGCCGTTCCTTCGGATCTGGAACGCGCTGGGGAACCGCCAGTCAAACACCACCATGACCAAGAACATGAGCGTTGCGTCGAAGACATAGAGCGTCCACTCATTCTGTCCATGGCCGCAGAGCAGATATTCATCTGACGGAAGATGGACCGCGCCATGATGAGGCAGCTCACGGCGTACAGCATCCACAGGCTTGACTTCCACGGCGAGTGGCCGCTCACCGAGGCTTCTGTCGGAAACTTGAACAATCGCACGTGAAAGACGAAAGACATTGACCAGAAGATGCTAAACAGCGCAATCTGGACGACGAGACCGGCCACGATCAGGTTATCCCATCTTCTAGTTGCCGTCCTTTACCATCAGCCCGCCACCGCTCGCCTGGACGAGGAACGAGAAGCAATCGCCGGTGACTAAGATGCGAGTGAGCTGGTTGATGCGAATGACCGAGGCACTGGTGTGGGTGTTTTCGGGGTTTACTGGCTAACAATTGACGTTTCTCAGTTTATTCGACAATTGGCAAGCTTGTTCTCCGTTCGGTACTACAGCTGGAATCGCCAAGGCACAAGGGCTCGATTATAGCCATTTTTATAGCGGAAATCGAAGGGGCCTGAAGGACATGTGATACATCTGCGAAAACGAATCTACGGTCGAAAGCTATTGTTACCCAGAATCCGTACGCTTTCTCCTCCTAAGCAACGATCAACGGGCGAAGCTTTGGTCTCCATTTTCGACCTGTTCGGCTTCCCATATACGTGTATGACATCGCTTTTGATTGGCTGACAGTCCAACCCCCTGACAGCCTACCCGCTGGGTAGTTAGATTCGCACTATGAGCTCGCAAATCATGGCTTGGCCCATACGCATATTTACGTCTATGAAGAGAGGCCGTGGCTACGAGTTTGCGACTCTCCCATTTTGGGCAATTCTTTTTATTCGTCTGAAGCAGGAAATACGGCCTTGATAAGGATCATCCATCGACGAGTATACGCAAGCCACCGCGACCCGGCTTTATTGTCAGCACAGAGACTTTGACTTCTTTTTACGAGTATTGCTGGGATCTGCCGCAAAACAACCAACAGGCGATGTCGATTAGGCCATGGGCCTGCGTCACTTTGTGCGGGCTGGATCTTTGGCATGCGTCTGGGCGTTCCTGGGACTCGGATTCGGCCTGATTCGTCTGATATCCATGCGGCCGTCACCTTTGGTTGTACAAGACAAACCCGGCCGCTCTGCCCTTGTGGGCCAGATGCCATATCCCATCGTGTCTGGAGAACCATCTCTGAGTCGTGTGGTGGGGGGGCTCATGGTCCAGAGAAAGCTGCCATCAGCCCGAACAGACGCAGGCGTCCAGGTGTTGTTGTCTACGTCTTCGGGCCTTTTGCAGTGACCGTGGACCTCTAAGTCGATAACATTACTCTTCTGAGACCGGGTGCCCAGCTCGCATAATGTTCCACGTCCAGCCCTTTAAAATTCTGGACTCGAATCTTCATGCACCGTATTCATGGAGTATCTATCTGTGTAAAATCTAAGTGTTTGCCGAAAGGAGGCCAATGATACTGCCAAGAAGCTATTCAGCCGTCATATTCCTCCATTTCGTCTGACTGCCCTAAAACGACGGTAGCGATGACCATAACAACGTTAGTAATAACTCAATGTCGATGGGGATGGCCAGGCATCTCAGATGGGTCACGATTCTACTCAGTGGTTCCAAGCAAGCCGGTCCTTCGACAATCGCCTTCCCCAAGAATATTGCCGGCGCAACGGAATGGCGTTTGTCCTAATCAAAGATTGACCTCATACGGGCGCCGCAAAACTTGGCTCCGTAACCCACGGAGTCAAGCTCCGCTTGCCCTTGCTGCGCCGGACCCGCCGCATAAGTCGGCCCGGGCGCTGTGTCGGCGCGATGTCCACAGCAAGATACACCAACAAAAGAGAGCAGGCTTTATTAGCATTTTGTGATTTGTAGGCTCTAGAATGCCATTGAAGTTGTTTCGCAAGGCTGTGCGCTACCTTTCGAGCCGCCAAATCGAGACAAATTGAACGGTAGGCCGAAGGCAGGAGGAGGATGGCATTCTGCTGTGCAGCATACCAGCGAAAGGGCAGAATGTGGAAAGCGAATACTCTGAATTCTCATACATGTTGCCCTTCAAATTTTGGGGGTATCGCGAGTCTCATGATCACCCCAGCTTCCTTTCCATCCTTTTATCCGCAAGGTATCGCTTCCATTCCTCATTTTCGTCATCCAGATCCCGGCTGACTTCTTCAATGAGAAAGCACGCCAGAATGGCTCCAACAACAGCGAACACAGGTCCGATAATGAATACGATTTGGTTCTCCTTCTCGGCGTCATCGATATATTCGTTCAAAATTGCCGTGAACACCTGCCCACAGGTAGTCTCCGCTTCCACTCAAGCAGTACACCGCTCGTCTTTCTTTACCTCAGTGCCGAGCGTATCCCCAACCTTGGCAAAGGCGGAGATCAGACCGTTGCAATGCCCTCAAATGGATGTGGGAAAGGGCTCGGCTGAGATGAGTGCACAGACAATGGAGGTATATCTCCCTGGCGATCAGCATGTTGAAGCGGTGGGCTCACAGCACGTATTTAACAATCAACCTCTGACGCAGCCTTTGGATATCCTCAAACCGATCGTTGCTCAGTTGAAAATGGCAAGCGACAAGCCCAACACATTTGTCGCAGCTGTCGTTCCCGGGGTTCTTCCGGGTGGCTCCGTAACCCGGCTTTGTTACGGCTTGCCCAATTTGACACATCGCGAGGGCCATGTGGACCTGGAAGCCTTGGAACCCGGAAGGTTCTACGACGTCACATTGCAACTGAATGAGTGTGGTCAGCGCATCGGAGTCGGGAGCAATGGTACGTCTAGCTTATTCCTAGTCATACCTTCCGACGGCGTGGCTGTCCCCTGGACCCGCGGCTTACACCACACGAAGCTCCCGGTGCGACCTACCAAACCCCTTGAGGATGAGCTGCGCCCTTTCGAACCTGCCGTCAACGGCCCGACATTGGAGACGAAGTGCTTACGCCCAGCCAAGGCGAATAGTAGCCTGACGACGGATCTGGTGACGGACGAAGTCAAGATTACTGACGAGGGGCTGGTTGAGAATTTGAGGCTGGCGGTATGGGGGCTTCACTGCTACCATCCGCAGCGTGCGTCCTAGTGATCCCTCGTCAGCGCGCGCGGAGCAGAACTCCCGTCAAGAGTTCGGACGCGGGGCCTTCCATCTGGCTATCGATGGCTGGACTTCTATGACGGCGACTAAATCAGATTGGCATATCACTACTAGGATGAATGTGTGGGAGAACGAGGAGCGAATTTCTCCAACGCGAACATGTTTATAAGATACCTCATGCTCATAGGGAGAACAGAAATTCTTATTCAGCAGTGTCCTAATATCCCGCTTGAAAGCTCGACTATTTACAAGGGGTCCGAGTCACCAGTCGCCCCCAATCCCTCAGGAGTCAGGACACGACTGTGCATATCAAAGGTGTCGAGATTTTCAAACACTGGAAACACAAAAGCCTAATGACAAGATATTATGAGATGCTAAGACCGCCTGTAGCATGACACCAGCTGAAAATAGAATGCTTACAAACGACCGCGCTTCGCGGGTGAGATGCGGAAACGGTCACACGCCAAGAATTCGGAAACTTGTGGTTCCTCTGGGTCACACTTTTTCACCAAAGAACCGCTTTCAGCCGAGAAAGCCAACCAGACGTGCAACTAATGTGTCCACGTATACTCACATAAGTCCCGTGATATGTTTGAAAAGCGTATCCTGAAAGCAAGTTATTACCAAAGTAACCACTTGGCGTGAGATCGTTCCAGTAGTTTAACAGGTGCAAAATAGACAGATGTCCACATGATGGAATCAAGGACGCCTATAATTTGACACAGCCAGAGGAGGATTTGAATATATGACAGAGCATGCACACGCAGGTAAAAACGTGGCAGAGGTGCGTAACACGGCTGAGGAGAGAAGATGTTGTGAGATTCTCTACATTGATTCTTTGAGGGGATCGTAACTGGCAGGAAGACCCGTAAGGCTTCGCGCGTGAGGACCGTCTTTAGAATTCTGATCTCTCGTCGCGGTGATCGTGACAAAGTTACATTTGTCACGTTGATTCTGCGCTTATTGGCTAGCACCAGTTTGGTCGATAATTTTAGACGCGCATAGTAGTACTTCACAGTTCCTTGGATGTCCTCTTCCATGCCAAGGTGGCGTAGGTTTGGCAGGTAGGTACTCCGCCACACGCCGCTCAATTCGCGCCGTTTACCTAGAAAGAGACAACCGTCCTTCTTTCTGCCGCTCTCGCGTCAACTGACCAGTCGCATTGCTTCAAGTTTCATCTGGTGAGAAGATAGCGCCACATAGGATTTAGGGCCAGATGGAATTCTCCGGCGAACTACGTTCCCGGCTGGGTGCTTCAGCTGTGTTGACGTCCGGGAACCGCGGGGAAGTCTTGGTCTGCTTACAGATACAGCTAGATGCGGAACTGGAGCACATAGTTGATTCCTCAACAGCTAGTTGGAGAGGAGACAGTGCTATGTGGAAGGGGATCATTCCGTAGGGCTGTACAACTCAAGCCGGCTATGCTAGAAAAAAGGACCCAAGCCGAGTATAGTATTTCTTCCCTATCGCAAAAACGTCGATTTGTATATAATCGGATGGGACTCTCGTCGAAACAAGCTATCTCTCTGCCATCATCACAAAGCGAATCAAGCAATCAATCCAATTCCCCAACTTTTCATTCCCGTTTTTTGTTTCCTATTTCCTTGTTTCCTAGAGTCTCTCTCCCTGTATTTACTTCCATTATATCTACGAAAATCAAAATGCCCTCCATCAAGACCCTCACTGCCGTCCTCCTGGCTTCTGCCTTCGCCGTCTCCGCCGCTCCCACCAACACCAGCTGTGGTACCGAGGCCACCAAGACGACCCACTTGACCGGCGTCACTCACTCGGTCGTCGCCGGCCTCGGCGGGCTCCGGTTCGATCCCGACAACGTCGTTGCCGAGGTTGGTGACGTCGTCGAGTGGCACTTCCTTCCTCGCAACCACTCCGTTGTCCAGTCCAACTTTGCCGATCCCTGCGAGCCCTTGGCCGACGGCACCGGCTTCTTCCCCGGGTTCGAGTTCTTCACTCCCGAGGGCCAGGCGGACAACGTGTTCCAGATTGTCGTAGAGAACGAGAAGACCATCGTAAGCCTCCAAATCCGAACCGCCCCGGTGCCAAGAAGTAAAAGCTAACGTTGATTTTTAGTGGTACTATTGCCCCCAGAATGTTGGCAAGCATTGCTCGTCCGGCATGGTCGGAGTCATCAACCAGAACTTCGACAACCAGGACTTCTCTCTTGCCAAGCACAAGGAACTTGCTGCCGAAAAGAGCGATGCAGTCGTTCCTCCCGTCAAGCATGTCGGCGAGGTTCTGCCCAACCCCAACCCCCTTGGCGGCTTCTAAGTGTAGATAGGACTAGGTACGACTAGCTGAATCTTCAAGGCGTGAGGATACATACTTCAGACATGAGGGCGAGGGAATGGAAATTGCATCCGAGGCGTTCATTTCTTGAGGGTATACTGATTTCTTCTTGGCTCTTTTCTGGTACTTTGTCACTCCTTTGCAGTTTATAATGCTCATTGCTTGTTTCACCTGCCTTCCCGTATACTCGCATCTAGGCGGAAAAGTGGTAAAACATCTACGACAATTCATACATACATCCTCATAGTTACCACAGAGGTGATGAGTAATGTTTCAACACTTGAAGGAAACTTCTTCACAATTAACCCTAAACACCATGCAGAATGCTGGCGTTTTTGCAAAACCGATTCGGTCCTACCGGAAATGATGCCGTGCGAAGAAGGCATTTGTCATTATTCTAGCGCCCAGATCATAAGGGCAGATTCGGCTCCCTGAAGCATTCCAAATGGACATTGCGAAGGCTTCATTGTTACTAACATATGCGATTCCAGATGATCCTGGTAACCGTGGATAGCTGCCACTGAAAAGGCGAGGCGTGACCCCACCACTATCCATCTTTCTGTGTTCCTACTCATCGCTGCAGAGTTTTCCAAACTTTATCTTCCGAGCCCTCCTCATAGAAATTATATGTCTTCAATTAAACGTGATCTTCGTGAAATATCTACCCTTGAAGGTGAGAAATTCGTCATGATGCAGTTCCGAAAACCAGGGTCCTTGAGCTGAAGACAGTGTTGTCACAATGAAATTTGCACGTATACGAATCCTGCGAAACCGCGGGACCGTGAAAATCGTGATGCTATTTCTCCTTGCTTCCGCTTCAGCCATTCTGTGACGGTGAAGCTATGTAGAGATCAATACCGAGAACGGTTATCTGCAAAGTTTCGGGGAAAATGCTTGGCAAATAGTGTGCCATAGCAGGGACACCAAAAGTATATCTGACTCTGTCTATAGAATATATATAGTGAATGAGAATACAAGTTTGTTATATGTTTGAAGCTCAAGAACCCCTAAGGTAGGTGCGCTATTGAGAATGGGTCTCAGTAAGCTCCTTTTCTCTTCACCCACTTTGGCTGCGGTGCAGGCTCAACCTCTCCGAAGCCTGTAGCAGTAACCATGCCAACCTCCCATTCCAACCCCTCAATCTTAGCTCCATCTTTCTCGTGAGCCCAGAGTGTGATGCCAAGGTGGTTGGATCCCTGGTAGTTGAGGACACCCTCGGGAATCGGGAATCGTGTTTGGGGACCGACGTGGTGCACAAACTTGCCGAACTGGTAGCCGTTGACGAACAGCTGAGCGCGGTAAGCAGTGGTAGTCGTGTTGGCAAAGGTCAGCGAGATCGGAATGTCGTAGCCAGCAGGTAGGTCAAGATCAAAGGTCGAGGAGTAGTAGGCGATACCGGCCCGAGAGATACCCTCAGTCGGGCCCTTGCTGTCCTCCCACGAGCCCGAAGGTGGCTCGGGCCAGTGGTAGCCCTGTCTCTCCACGAAGAGACCGCCCTCGTTGAGAGGACCGCGCTCGCGGTCGGCGTAGTCTTCGCCCCCCAGGTTGCCCGTGATCTTCCACTTGATATCGGACGGCTCGTGGCCGGCGAGGCTGTAGTTCAAGATACCCCGCGGGTTCTTCTGCTGCTCCTGGTTGATGACCCAGTTGCCGTTCAGCCCCATGTGATCAACGACAACAGTGAAGACGTATTCCTTGTCTTTGGTCAACTTGGGCAGCTGGAAGGTGCTGTTGTAACCGGCCGTCACCGCGTTGCCAGCCCAAGAACCAACGAATGCGTCGTTCACCCACACGGAGGCGCCGTAAGCATTGCCACCCTGGGTCGTGAGGTTGAAGACGCTCTCTTCCCCGTTAGCGGTGAAGTGCCCGCGGAAGAGCAGTGAGCCTGTGTGGTAGCCGTAGTCACCGCCGTACAAGCTGGTGGGTGTCTTCAGCGGGTTGGCAGTGTTGAAGGTCTTTTCCAGGTTGGCGTCGGTCCAGAGCTTGTCTGAGTAGTTGTGCTTGATCTCGGGGAGCGAGTCGATGTACTTCCAGCCCAGCTGACTGACGGAGGGAAGCTTGATCTCTGGAACATTGAAATCGAGGGTTGCGGTGACGACACCGCGCTCGTTCTGCTTGAAGTCGACGGATTTGCCGTTGAAGTTGAGGGTCTTCAGGGGCGTCGGGGCGCCCCCGATGATCTCGATGGGGGTCGTGGCGTTGACATCGCCAGAGAGGCTGATGCTATCGCCGTCAACTGCGACCGTTCGGACGAGGTAGCCTGCCTTGAGTATTACGTCCGAGGTGCCTTTGTCACCTTCCGTAGGAGGGACCCAGAAGTTGTATGCCTCGTTACGAGCTGATAAAAGTCAGTGCATCTCCATGTAGGCATGGAATTCGGAACATACGCAGCAGGTAGATGTAAAGGTTTTGATGAACACGGACGACCTTGCGTTCGTCGGAAACGGCCCATCCAAGGACGGTGTAGCCCTCCTTCTGCTGGATGGTAACATCGGAGCCTTCGATGACATCTTCATCGGTTACTTCGCCTTGATCTCCCTCCACGGCCAGCTCGTGATGCTCGTTGGCTCCACCGTAAACAACAAGAACAGTCTTGTCTTCGTATTTCTTCCTGCTTGGTTGTTAGTGAATCTACCTCCAGTGTCTGGCTTGTCTTTGGGGGCCAATATACCAAGTGAAAATCTCGGCTGAAGAGTAAACCAGGTTCTTGTCGCCGACGGGATAGTCGCTGACATGGATTTTGGAGTCTCTCCTGGTCAAATAGAGGCTGTCGCTGAGCTGAGGAATCTCAAGCTTCCCGTACTTGACCGTGTCAACCTTGAGCCGATATGCTACGGTCTCCACGGCATTGTACGTGGTGTGCCTAACGCACTTGTTAGCCCGGAGCCATAGCCACGGATTTCGGAACCTACCTAGAGATGTAGAACTTGGTAGTGTTGGTCGTCGCTGGGGTGACAGTGATGGCTTCGTTGTTTGTGAACTCGAGAGAGGAGTTGAAGCGATCAGCCTCGAGATATGCAGGGCTGACGTGGAAGAAGTTGGCTTGGAGCTTCGACTCGCTGTATTTTTCGCGGTTGACGAGACGTTCTTCGGTGATCTGGGCGCCGTAGTCATAAGACGTGAAGCCGTCGGAGTGGCCGAGGTTTCCCCAGTTCGTGCCGCCCCATGTCTGTGGCGGATTAGCTTCGATCGGGATACGTGCGATTCGACGGAGAAGTACTCACCATGTAGACGTTGAAGATGGTGACTCCAACAGCGTAATTGTTCTTGTGCAAGACCCGCTCGAATTCGTGGTTCAGCAGACCAGCGCAGGATTCGAACCCTGATCCACCCCATGGTTGAAAAGCGCCTCCTTGGAACTATTTCACGTCAGAACGTCACAAGTCACGATCACGACCGAGGCTCTCGTCATTACCTCCACAATGGTGTAAGGGCTGTCCGGGGCGATTCTGTTGTTCGTTGCCAGCCAATCCGTGGGAAATCCGATCTCGGGCCACACAGTCGGGTTCCAGCAGTCGAAACCAAGAGGATAAGCGTCATGGCCGTAGATGTCGACCTTGGCAGGGGTCGAAGTGGTGATGGCCCCGACTTGGAAGGCTTCGTTATTGACATACGGAACAACGACACCGACGCTTCGGAATTGGTTGTCGACGTAATTCCAGTAATCGTAGTCGGGAAAGGGATAAGGTGCGATCGCAGCGTTGTACTCGTTCTCCATTTGAAAGAGAGTGACAGGGCCACCGTTGGTGATCTGGGCATCGGCGATGATCTTACCGACAGCGGCGGTATAGCTGGCCATATTAGTTGAAAGCACCCGACGGCATGGCTTTCTTTTGAGTGGCCTTACTTATCGGTGGCCTTGAGATACCCCTCGTCGCTGGAGCGCAGGACGCCTTGCACTCTCTGCAGCCAGCCTGGGAAGCCTCCGCCGCTCACTTCAGCATTGATATAGGGACCAGGACGCTTCCAAATGAGTCAATTCGTGCCATGAGTCGACAGGGTCCGGGATGTTACATACAGCAAAGAGGTACAGGCCAGCCTTTTGAGCCGCCTCGAAGAGGGGCTCGAGGGCGAAGATGCCTTCGGCGCGGATTTCACCAGGCTTTGCCTCCAAGAGAGCCCAGTTGACATAGAAGGAAATGGAATTGTATCCAGCTGCTTTGATCTTCTGGAGGATGTCCAACCAGAGGTGCGGCACTGGCATTCTGGTTCGATTCCAGTTAGCCCGAAACCCAGACGGCGTGATGCAGAGGCGTACCTGAATGCGTGGAATTCGGCGCTGAAGACCATCAGTCTCTCGCCGTTGATGAAGAGGCTCTTGTCATCCCATGTCACCTGCGGACTCCCGTTAGTTGCTCTGGTCTCCTGGCCTCTGCAGCGGACCAACTGCCGAGGAAAGCGCTCGTGTAAACTTACAATATCCTGCTGTCTACCATTCAGCAAGTGCATGTCTCTTCCCACCGCCCTGGCACTGACTCCTTCGAGCCAGCCCATGGCCAACAAGGCGAGGACTTTGACGCGTGAGAACAACATCGTCGGACCTCTACGGCACAGCAAACGACCTTGAGGTGCTGATTCACAATGGGAAACGCAGAGGATGGGCCGTTCCCAGAGGGCAGACGTGCTGTTATTTCACTAGAAAAGCACCGCATCTACTTACTCCACACGCCAGGCCGGAATGTCACCATCCCCGCCTTGCTTTTGCAAGCAGTGGTGGGTTTGAGAGCTCGTGAATGGCCGGTAGATGCGAGGTACCGTCGTCATCGTAACCTCAGCAGGCCCATTGAGTAGCCACCGTCAGGCAACTGTTGGACTTCTTTCTTCTTCAGTGACAACGTAAGAGAGCTGATATGCATGATGTGACTTGCAGCAGTTAACACGAGCAGACGGAGGTCTTCTCCCGCTCCCTGTCCCGCTTTTGTCGGCTAGCCGATCGAGTGATGGTTCATCGCTCGTCCGAACATGCCGGCTTACTTGGCGAGGCAAGGAATTGCGCCACCTCCGCATGGCCGGGGCGCCCAGGAACGCGTATCAACTCCCGTCCACACGGAGAAACGCGTACCAACTAGGGGTCGATGAATAACGTGGTATATG
This sequence comes from Colletotrichum agaves, assembly GCA_036785465.1. Lineage (NCBI taxonomy): Eukaryota > Fungi > Ascomycota > Sordariomycetes > Glomerellales > Glomerellaceae > Colletotrichum > Colletotrichum agaves. The sequence goes on along the minus strand of JAXISO010000087.1, from coordinate 31,297 downwards.
TACATAATAGCGTCGAATACGAAAGAAACCAGTTATTTACCGTTAAGGATAATGGGGAACGCGGAGAGCTGGTAAATCCCTACCTATTGTAATCCTCGGGAAAAACAACGTCATTTGGAGCCAATAAAACCATGTATTATTGCCAAGAAAACAATTTTGCAATCGGCCTCTAGGATCAACTAGCCCTGGAGTTTTTATTATTCAGGAGCGGGGAAATAGCAGAGGCTTGGTCTCGTCCTGTTCCACGTCCGGTTTGAGTGACGGCCTAGCTGCAAGACACCACATTCTAACATCACCAAACTTTCCAGAGCGTATTCGGCCCGGGAGCCTGCGTGGGATAGTGTGATGGTGCAGAGAGCCTCTCCGAAGCTCTCCGGCGTGTATCCCGCTCCTGCGGGGCCGTATACGTAGACCCGCCCGCGCGCAGCCTAGGTTCTAGCCCAATAGACGACATCCACCTTTCATCCCCGTACCCGCCCGGGTGACAGATAGCCGGTCCGGAGTCCAGAGTTGAGGAACCGTCCACACAAGTTGCAGCTAGGTCTGGGGCATTGTGATAGCCCAAGGAGCAATATCCGAAGATAATTCCGTCGAGGGTAAGTTGGAAGCGATGCTACCTCGAACCAACGCCAGTCAATTCAATTTTGTGGGGAAATGGTCGTCTCCCGGGAGGCCATAATTAGTCGTTAAACGGATTTCATCACAGCATAACCTGCACATGTGGACTCTTATCCATTGCATAGCATTCCTTAGCACTCCCGGGTGCCAAGTGACTGCAAAAATTATTTACATGAATTATGAAGTTTTCGATCTTGTTTCGCCCGCTTCAGGCCCAAAAGCTTGGTCAACTTGATCATGCTGACGGTGACCTTGTTGGTGGTGCTGGGAGGCAGAACACCGGCACCCATGATGAGCAGGTAGTCGGGATCCTCCTCCATAATGCGCAGGTTGCGACTATATGCACCAGCCTCAGGAGAGTCGTAGGCAACCCAGGCGTCCGGGTCACCGCCGCGGCGGTTGACGAAGAGAGGGGCACTGTTGCTGCTCACGACGATGGTACCGTTGCAGCCGCCAACGGGAGACCAGACGACGTTGGGGCTGTTGATGGGAAAGACGCCGCCGTTGGTGCTCTTGATGTACATGTCGGGCGCGTCGGCGAACCTGCGAGGGTCCTTGGCGATGCGGTAGTAGATGGGGAACGAGTAGGACTCGATGATGGGTGCGCCGCCCCATTCGAAGGTGAACATGTAGTCGCCGTTGCCGAGCTGGGCGACGAAGGGCATGCCGGGACGGTCGGTATAGGTTGGGTAGGAGGCATCGGTGACAACCTCGGACCAGTTCTTGAGATCCTTGGTCGTCTGGTGGGAGAGCTCCTGGCCATGGTCGGGCGAGCGTTGGTCGGCGTAGTAGAGAATCAGCTCATCCTCGTAGATGCTGGGACGCGTTAGTGACGTGATCAAAAGATGCCTACTGGATGATTGACGCACAGAATGAAAGGCTCCCAAACGGGCGTCTCCCCGTTGTTGGGAATAGCCCTGCCGCCGGCAGCGACGTGGGACACGAACTCCCAGCTGCGACCTTTGTCCGTGGACGCGTACAGGTCAATCTTGGTCGAGCTGAGGTCGGTGGGGATGCTGTTGCCAGCGAGAAGAATGGTACCGGCCGGGTAGCCACCGAAGTCCTGCCGCAGTTCGTATAGGAAAGGCTGGTAGCGCAGACCCCAGTTGTTGACCTCATCGTGTACCTGACCAACCTCCTCCCAAGTGAGCCCACCGTCGAGAGACTCATATATGGGGAACCAGACCGAAGGAGGTTCGGGCGAGTAATTCTCCCAGGTACCCAACAGACGGCCGTCGCCCAGCTGAACGGTGCGAGGATACAGGACACGAGGGTCCGTGTAGTTCTCGGGCGGCTGAAAGATGAGGTTGCGCTCGAAGGTCTTGAGGGCGGAGGTAATGCCCAAAGCAAGAGCGCCGACGGCGGCGAAGAGGGCGGGCCGGAGCATCATGGCTGCGACTCGACGATCTCTGCGGGATGCGGAGCGTCTGGAGGACGAGGTGCGCGGAAGGAGCTGATGGTCGCCCGGACCGAAATGACGGCACCTTTTATAAGAGTAACATTGACGTCTTCCTCAACGACGCTGGATCCATGCCGGCGGTACCAAAGGGACAGATGAGCTGGGGCTGGGCCGCTGGCGAACGCGCGATACAACTTGGCTCGAGCTAGAGCTGACTCTCGCTAACCTCGGCCATGTGGCGATACCCATAATCTTCTTTCTGCCCTGTTGCTCCCCCAGACTGGGGAAGCCTGTCAAGAGTTGGGCGGGCCGAATAATGGTGACAAGGGTTTGAATGAGGAGAAACCCCGGGAATTCCAATGCGTAATCTTGCTCGTTTTAACCAACACCCGCGCAATGACTGGGAGCACCGTGGGTCATGAAAGTCGTAGGCGCTCCGAAAACACGGCTGGCCAGGAAAAGGGAAGGAAACGCGGGACTCCATGGCAAGGATATACCGAGATCGAAGAAATGAAATTGGGAACCGGGCCAATGTTGAGTCGAGCTGCGCAGTGATGAGCATTGCTGTTCATTTCAAGAATTGACTGTGGGGTTCCTGCGGGGGAACAGGGTGCCTAGATGCGCACCAATTAAACATCACGATGTTTTGACTGTTGTTTGCTTATTTTCCGTGGACCAATGGGAGAGGGAGAGTGCCGTTGTCGAAATTGGTGATCTCTGTATTGTATTATTATTACTCCGGAACTACGAGAATTTCGCGCGGAGATACGAGACTCGCGAGTCTTATAATTATGGGTTGCGGACTAACTATTCTATAAATAAGCACCCCCTGAATTTAATATACCCCCTTAGGGGTTATTAATACTTACTTAGTATACCCCTATAAATATCCTTATAAATTCTAAATAGCCTCCTTTTTATTATAAGAGTATTATTCTCCTTTATATTAATAATAATAAATACCTACTAAGTTATATAATTATTATTTATTATTATTAGAAAAAAATAATTAGTAATCTCTCTAAATTTTATAATTAATTAGTACTACCCACTACCTTTATATAAATCCATAATATAAATAATATTTTATTATACTCTTATTTATTAATTTTTAGCTTTCTTTTCTTACTTTTTTAAATTATTTATAATTATAAGTATACTTTCTTAAAAACTACTAAAAGCCTTATATAATTAATTACTAACCTTTCTTAAGTTATTTTACTTTTTATAATAACTTTTAATAAAACTCCTATACTCCCTACTAAGTTAATTCCTATTAATAAAATAGTTAATAATTCTATTACTAAGCCTACCCCCCCTACTAAACTAGCTCTAACTAGTGAGGTTACTCCTACCCTAGTTAGTAAGAATACTCCTAAGGTTAATAATAAGTACATGCTCCCTAAGAATAAGGAGGAAAATAGGAATAAAACTCCTACTAGTAAGTTTTAGTACTTTTATACTTACTATTTAATTATTCTAATAAGGTTTTTATAGAAAAATAATACTATTCTACTTATTAAATAATTAAGGAGGCTAAAATAAGGTATACTAAGGCTACTAAGGAGAGAAAAAAAAAGGCTACTACTAAGAAAAGTACCCTAAAAACTCCTAAGAAAAAGAGTAAGTTTATAAATAATTCTAGTTTAAGTAGCTTAAAGTTTTATAATAGTATTAATAATAATACTAAGAAATATAATTTATATTTTAATTACTTATTATTCTTTATTAAGAGTTCTAATAAATTTAATATATATTATAAGGAGCCTTATAAATATTACTATTATTATATATATAGTAATATTTACTAGAATAGTACTCCTACTATTATTTACCTTTATTAGGAGCTTTATACCCTCTATACTAATTTATATACTTTAAAAACTATATATATTCTAAACTCTTATTTCCTCTCTTAAGTTTTATTAATTTTCTATTTTAAATTATTATAATAAAATAAAATAAGTTTTATTATACTATAAAAGCTACTTAAGTAGTTTAAAAGGCTAGTATTAATTCTAAGTAAGTAATTATAATAATAGAGCTTAATAACTCCTCTTCTACCCCTACTTAAATTACTCCTATTACCCCTATTACCCTTATTATACTTATTACTCTAATTATTTCTACTACCCTAACTTTTATTAAAGTTACTCTCACTACTATTATACCTACTCCTATTTTTAGAGTACTTCCTACCTTTAATATTATTATTCCTAGTAAGACTTACTTAGAAATTCCTTCTTTTAGTAATATTCTTCTATACTCTTTTAGTAACTTCACTTCTCCTAGTAGTTTTAGTTTCCTATCTCCTATACTTATTACTCCTACCTTAGTTACTCTTATAATTAGTAGTTTAATTATAACTTCTTATTATTCTCTTAATCTCCTTCTAAGTACTATAATACCTAAGAGCCTAGTCTTATAACTTCTTTATACTATACTTAATATATATAAATAGGCTACTTATACTAGAGAACTTTTAAGTTATTAAACTTATACTCTTTATAAGTAGTTTCTATTTCTCTTATTATAAACTATAGCTTAGGTAGAATTTCTTATAACTTTCTTAGGGGCTTTATACTTATAAATACCCCTAGCTTTTTAGGCTTTAAATTTATAATAAAGCTCTTATTTTTACTCTCTTATTATTATTCTTTTATTATAAAACTCTTAATTTTATAAAGTTATTTACTAATTCTATTTTTTTTAGGAATTATTTAACTATATTAGTTTTACTTATTTCTCTTTATTTTTTTTAAATTTAGCTTTTTAAGTACTTTTAAATTTTTAAGTTTTATTTTAAAGTTTTAATTATATTTAAAAGACTTTAAATAGCTACCTTAGAAGTACCTTAGTAAGTCTATTAATTATTAACTTAATTAAGGGAGTATAAGAGACTTTTATTTAATTCTTATAAATTTCCTAATAAAGTTAGTAATTATATATATTTATATACTTTAGTCTTATTTAGAATTATATAAGTTCCTTTATTATTAATTAAATAATTTAAAGATTATTATACTAAATATAAATAGTTAAAGCCTTATTTTAAGTTAATAAGAAAATTATATAAGATTCTAGTACTAATAAGAACTTAACTTAGAGTATTATAATAAATTAATTTATAAATAATACCTCCTTTATAGTATATAAGAGTATAAGAAGTTTAACCTTAGTTATTAAAGTAATTATTATTAATTACTTATTTACTTTCTAAATTATAATCCTATTAAAGAGTTTTATTATAAAATTTTAAGAGTTCTTATAATTAATTATATTATCTCTAAAACTTATATTTAAAGTTACTTTTAATATATTACTTAAGGTCCCTAAATTTACTTTATACTTAGAGTAAAAGTAATAAGTATTATATAAATATTAGAGAATTTAATTAATAGCCTCTTAGTATTTTAAACTTAGGTTTTAATTAAAATAAGTAAATTAGCTTACTATGAAAGTAATATCTAGCCTTATTATTACTACTATATATAGGATTATTCCCACTTTATATTAAAAGAGATTTATTTTACTTATTAAGGCTTTATTTTTATATAGGAGAAGTTTAACCTATTTTATAGGAGTTATATTTCTTATATAAGATTTATAATTTTTAGGGAGAAGTTTTTTAATTTTCTTATAATATATAGCCTATAATAACTATAGTTATTAAGATACTCTATTGTGTAGGATTTTAATCCCTAAAAATTACTAGAGAGACTCTCTACTTTTGAGGTAATATCTCTATTAAAGTCTAGTAATTACTTCTTTTATAAGAGCCTTATATAATTTTAGAAATACTAGAATATAATTATTAATATAGAAGAAGAATATTACCTATTCCTTTTACTAATAATAGTCTTCTCTAAGAACTTAGGAGAAGTTTAGCTTTTTAAGTCCCTTCTCTAAGTAATATTATTAAAGTAATAGTAACCTCTAGAGACTATAAAGAGCCTTTTAAAGTCTTAGTATACTCCTAGGTTTCTTATACTTAGGAGGTATTTATATATAGATCTCCTTATTAATTAGTGTATATATAAATATATTTACTATATTATATTAGAGAAATTTAAAATTAAATTAGGCTATAATAATTATAAGAATATAAAAAGAGATTCCTATAAGAGTTATTATATATATATTATAAGTATTTTATATTTATTAATTATTTTATATAACTAAGTAGGCTTTTAATTTTATTAGTTTCTTATATTTATTTAATTTATAAGTATATACTTAGTAATAATTAAGTATTTAGTATTCTCCTAAGGTACTCTTTTTAATTTTCTCCTATAATTAGAATAGTTTATACTCTCTAAGATAACTTTTCTTAGCTTTTTAAAAGCCCTCTATTAGAGAGTAAGGTTTATTTAAGGTATTTAACCTCTTCTTCTTAAGTTTAAGATACTCTTCTTAACTTAGTAATTATTAATATAATATTAGTAAAGGTAGTAAATCTCTCTAGTAAGTACTTAAAAGGTAAGAAGTTATAATACTATAAGCTCTTATAGGGAGGGAGCTTTTAGAGGGCTTATTATAATACTTAAGGCCCTTTCCTAGAGTCTTTAATAATTAGGAGCTTCTAGAGGGCTTATTACTATATACTAGGCTCTTATTAATCTCTATTTTACTCTTATTATTTATATAAGATATACTAGGTACTATGTATAAATATAATAAGTTATTTAATTTATAAGGAAGAACTTAAGAGTCTTTGTATAGGTAGCTTCCTACTAGGAAAGCTACTTTAAAAGATATCCTAGGAATTACTCTCTTAGGTGTGAGCCTTTTAAATAAGTCCTAAATTTACCCCCTTATATTAATACTTATTTTAAGGTTTTTACTTAGTCTTATAAAAAATATTATAGGCTCTAGAAAGTCTAGAGGAGTTAGGAGTAATTTAAATTATACTTTTATATACTTCTTAACTTTATAAGCTAGGTTTTTAATTTACCTAGTCTTTTTAGGAAACTTAGTATTAATATATTTAATAATTTTATTTACTTCTTTATTAGTATTTTATTATATAGGAGTATTATATAATTACTTAATTAATTAGGTAATATATTCCTAAATTATATTAAAATTTATATAATAAAACTTCTCTATTATTTATTATAAATTATTATTATAGAATCTCTTTTTATTAAATATTATATTCCTTATAGTAAATACTTTACTCTTAAGTAGGTTCTAAATATAAAATAAATTACTTAATATATACTCTATAAGGAAATTAATAAATACCCTTAGTATAAGTTTCTAGAGGTACTTTTAATAGAGTTAAGTCTCTTTTATTATTATATATACTCTATAGTTATATATATAAAGGTGCGAGAGATTAAGTCTTACTAGGGGTTTATTATTATTATCCTAAAAATATTAATTAAAGAGCTTATAAGGTATTCTCTAGTCTTGGGATATAGAGGGTATATAATTATATAAATATATTATAGTCTTTATAATCTTAGACTATAGAATAAATAGGAGTTTTATACTAATAGCTATTACCCTAGCTTGCTCCTTTATTACTATTACTATTTACTTTACCCCCCTATTTTAAGTCTAAGTATTTAGAGTAAATAACTTAAGTTTAATACCTTAATTATAAATTATAAATTAAATATACTTATACTTATAAATCTTATTATTAGCTTTAATCTCCTTTATTTATATATAGTATATATTTTAGAGGTAAGTTAGGAGTTCTTTAATTATACTAAAAAGTATATTTATTTTATAATTTAATAAGTAAAAGTCCTATATGAGGCTTATAATTCTATTAATTATAATTATTAATAAAGTTACTTCTCTATAATTCTATTTATAATTATGAAAATTAATTATAAGCCTCTTATTTAGTTTTATATAAGTTATAAATTCCTTGGGAGTTTAATAAATTATTCTGTGTATTTTCCCTATTCTATATACCTTATAATTAATTATTTTTATACTTATAGAATTTATAAGTAACTACGCGCCCCTTACTATATTTATAATATACTTAATAGGCTCTAGTCCTAGGTGGCCTAATTTATAATACTAGAACTTAATAGAGCCCTAAATAAGTCTCTAAATAATTTTAGAGGTAAATTTATACCTCTTTTTTAGTCTTAGGAGTTTATTAAAAGTAAACTTAAGTAAAGGAATAATTATTATAAGTATTATATTATATAGGGGCTAATAATCTAGTATATATTAATTATTAATATACTTAAGAGAGTATAATAGGCTCTAGTTTATATAGTATATATAGTTATTACTAGGGCTTATATCCTACTAAATCCCTTATTTATAAAATTTCTAAAGGGATACTAAGTTATTTATAAGGCTTATATAAAGTACTATATTATAAAGTTAGAGTATAATAAGCCCCTTAAGTTCTTTTAAATAAATATAAGTAGTTTTATAAGTTTTAATTAGAACTCTCTAAGTCCCTATTTATAGGAAGTCCCCTAATAGGGTTACTTTTAAGATTATAAACTAGTAAGAGTTATTAAAAATATATATTATTACTCTTAAGTCTAGAATTATAGAGTTTATAAGTATATAATACTTCTAAATTATAAAAACTACTCCTATTTAACCTCTTAATTTTCTATATAGTTAGTTAGGCTAAATAGAGGTCTTTATAATTTTTTAAATATACTTTATAAAGTTAGAGTTACTCTTTATATAGTACTTAAGTACTACTTAAATTCTATAATTTAGTTCTTAGGCTTTTAGGTAAAGGGTTTTATTAATATAGTAGTACCTTGGGAGTAGGTAATATATTTAATAAATCTTATAGGTAGTTTTACCTATTATAGGAGAGTTTAAAATTAACTCTTCTTACTTTTAATAATTACTAGTAAGAGTTTTTACTTACCCTTAACTTTTTCCTTTATTTAAAGTATTAGGAGTAGGGCCTTAGTACTTAATTATATTAGTTAACTTCTTATAAGTTTATAAAATTAATTTAAAGGCTTTATAAATTATTTTTCTCTTCTCTTAAGTATTATTATAATTAAAGAGAAACTCTTAGAAATTAGTAATTACTATACTTATTATAAGAGTATTATTATAAACCTCTCTACTCTTCTTAACCTAGTAAATAAATACCTATAATTTTATATAACTCTAATTTAAAGCCCTATAAAGTTCTAGAAACTATAAATCCATGAATTATATATTAAGTATATTACTTATAAAGGCCTTATAAAAAGTATTTTCTTAGTAGGAAATCTAGGTTTTTAAATTCTTTTTAATATTAAAATATTTTTAATAGGGGTATACTAATATAAATTAGTATTCTATAATTATTTAAATTCTTCTCTCCTAAGAGTTATAATTTATATATTACTTAAGTTTATAAAGTTAAATATTAAGGCCCTTTTTAATATAATAATAGTAAGTTTTAAGTTTAGGACTTATATTCTTATAAATATAATTCTAAATAATATGAATTCCCTTTATTATATTATTCTATATAATAGCCTAAAAAGTATATTTAGACCTTTTTTCCTTATAAAGCTCTTAATTTATAGTTAATATATTTATTATGAATTATATATAGGGCTAGTTATTTTCCCCACTAAGTATAATCCCTACCTTATCTCCTAAGGAAGTTATTAAGGCTAATAAAGTGCCCTATATATATACTTAAGAATAATTGAATAACTTTAGAAGCTCTAGTTTCCTTATGAGCTTAATATATTAAGAGTTTAAGGTTATAGAGTTTATACTACTACTAGGATTAATTACTTCCTAGATCCTATAATTATATATAAGTGACTTAATACTTTTAATTTAGAGTACCTAGTCCTTTAAGCTATTTAGGGGAGTTTTATTAATAACTTAAGAGGTTAATACTATTATTATAAATATTAGGAGTATTATAATATTATAGAATATATAATAGAAAATTTTTAAATAGTTAATATTTATAATACTTATTAGATTATTAATTATTAAAATTAGTAATCTCTGTATTATATTATTATTACTCCGGAACTGCGAGAATTTCGCGCGGAGATATGAGACTCACGAGTCTCGTAACTGCGGGTCGCGGACTAACTATTCTATGAACGAGCGCCCCCTGAATTTGACAGCCGTGGGTTGCCAAGCCGCAGGTGACGGGAACGCCTCGGAACCATTTATGTCTCGTTGGCAACGTGGCAGCGTGACAACCTATTCAGCTTCCGTCAGCTTCCCTCTGCACGACCAACTGCTAGCTCACTGACTTTCAATTGCCCTTGTGGCCATTTGCGAAATGATGGCCTCGAGGTCCCGGAACTCTAACATACAGTGCAGTGAGGATGAGCTATCCAGTGCCCTATATTATGGTGAAGCTTTCGCGCCGGTAGAAGAACGACAATCGTAAGTATGTACATGTGATGAATAGCCGCATGAACATGGTCTCCGGAGGCTTTACGCAGACTTAGGGCCTTTTCTCTGCTGATAACACACGAGTCAAGTGAAAGATCACTCGGATGAATTACATTCATCATGGTCATGATTAACTGCGTTTCAGAGCCCAGTAGAAATGGCCTAGGGTATTATACGCAGAGTAGTACTTGACTGTGAAGGTATCACAGAACTTTCTTCCTCAACTTGAGATCAATAACAGCGCAACTGACACCCAGAATCATTCACTTACCAAGAGCCCTGACAATACTTGTGTAAGGTTTAAGGGCCTGAATTCTTTCCTTCTGAGGCCAAAGTTGTCACCATTCGCTGCGACGTCAAACTGAGATGTGCGATCATGAACCTCGCATCCAGCCACACGTGAAACATTAGATAGCATCGAACTCAAAGTAGGGTAGGTCCCTTATTTCCAAATTAATGCTCTAGATTAATAGGTAATCCCCTGCGTTTTAAGTAAAATGCGAGATGAATATTGGGTACTTCTTTTGAGGTGAGAATATCTTACACACGCACAACAAAAAAAAATGATACAAATGACGGTTTTACCGACTACATGTTCTCCAAGAGGTCCGCGAGCACCTCCTCTCTCCACCTGAAGAAAATAGTTGCATGCGTATCATCTTCGAGTCTGAGATGCGCGTTGTCTCCTAGGCGCTTGGCAATCTGTATCCCGTGGTTGGGGGGCACGAAAACATCATCCTTTCCGTACCACAGCCGCACGGGGATATCAGACAGAATGTCCTCGACACGGAACCCAAACTCTCTGCCGTCCAAGTGGCCATCGTGGCTGACACCATCAATGCCTTGAGCATAGTATTGCCGCCCTGTCATTACCATACGTCCCACAATCTCCTTGTTCGTCCATATCCCGAGATCACGCTCTTTCTCGGGAAAACTAGGCAAGTTCCTCTCAGCCTCTTGCAGCTGAAGCTCGAGTCTTTCTTCGTCGGGAAGATCGTACCGTCCCACGTGACGGAAGTACCATCCAGCAATTCGAGGAGCGTAACGCCATCCGTAGGTAAACCCAAGCCAGGGAAACCAACCGGCTCCACTCATCCCAATATCAGGCGGCCCGATACCACAAACGATCGAGACGCATTTGAGCTTATCAGCCGGCATTGCTTTGGCGCAGTCAAGGGCATACGGGCCACCTCCTGATACCCCCTGCTCGACTTAGTTCGCGAAATTATCGGCTAAAAGGAACTTCCGCATACCATTACCCCGTACTCCTTCAGCTCGAGATGGGTTGCAAGATGTTCTAGGTCTTTTGGGTGATCCAGAAGCGTTCGATTCTCCTGAAAAGTACTCAATCCCATCCCTGGGCGATCCGTCGCGATGATCCGTGCTCCGATGTCCAAGGCAGCCTCGTGAAGATGGCCAGCCTCGACGCGAGAGCCTGGTAGGCCGTGGCAAAAGAATATAGGTTTGTCCGTCAACAGTCCGAATTGAGAGTATCCCAGCTTGCGACCATCAGGGAGCGTAAGGATCTCGGTTATTTCTTTCTCAGGAACCAACCTGGTGAAAGACCCAGGCGGCGGAATGTCCGGCTGAGGCCCTTCGTTACTGGCTCCAAAGAATAAGGACTTGAGATATGATAACGCCATCGTGAGCGGACTCGCGAGTGAACCCCGTGTTGATGTATGGGTCCTTCGTATCCATACTCACAAGCCTTATTGTATTTGTATTCCGTGAAACATACCTAGCGCTTATGTTGCGACCAAGAATCTGACCTGTTTCGGACTAAACATCCGAAAGCGCCCGATAATGTACGTAGTTCTCAGACACCCAGGAATCTTTTAGCGAGTAAGCCCTTGATCTCTTCGAGCTGAAGGTCTTTGTTTTTGGGGGTATTGAGGATGAGTCATTCGCTACTTTCTCAGTCATTAATTGTTGAGTCGCCTGGCCATGGCCCATGATAGATTAGTATTTCTAGACACCCAGACGCGATATGTTCCGAGGTTGTAGAACCTACATTACTTGTTCACATCATGGTCACCGATAACATCTTTGCATCCAACAACACAGATATTGAGCATCCAGTTCCGTCTCTTGAGAATGCAATACATACTCTGAGCTTATTCAGTTGACCATCGGGTTCGATTTGCACCCATGTTGTTATTGTTGTTGTAATATTATTTTTTACCCTTACTAGCCTCTAAGAGCTAAGGCGTCTGCGAAACAACTTTTTTTTCAACCATGTCCCCGTGGAAGCTTCGACCACTTTTACCCATAAGAATTGATTCAAGTTTCTGCACTTGTCTGCTGCATTTATAATTATTTCTCTACTCATAAAGCTGGATATCCCATCGAGTGCCACAATACAACAGCAAAACCCAGTCACTCTATTTCTCCAAAAATGCCCTTTCTGAATTTTTCAATTGGCCTAGAATTTCTCAAAACTTGCACTAATCGGCTCTACCCCTGCAGAAGGGGTTTCTGGCGTATTGTGGAATTCAATGGGATGAGTCACATGTGGTAGTATCCAGACGCACGTTGAGTCACTCATCCGACCTTGAATTCTACTTTGCTTATTAACGTTATCGATCTAACCTGCGGTGCTTCCTTCTGTAGCTTCAGAATTTGAATTCTTGGAATTAAAACAATCGCTGTAGTCAGTAAGTGTTTGGGAAACGTAGGAAACCAGTCTGAGTTCTGATTCACAGAAAACCAGACTCACTGACCAAAGCCAGCCATGGCAGCTAATCAAGGGAGCCTGAGAGATTGCCTGAGAAGACTGAAAGTCCTGCAGAATACCTTGCCCGGCACCGACTTCGACAAATTTCCCGACGCCCCTCAGGATGCGTTCGTCATGTGGTTGAACGAGGCAATCGCGGCAGAGGTTCAGGAGCCCCACGCAATGACACTCTCGACCGTCGATGACCGCGGATGCCCTGACGCCCGAGTCCTCATTCTCAAGGACGTCGACGACCGGGGGTGGCATTTTGCAGCCAAAGCCGGCAGCCCCAAGGGCGTTCAACTGCAGGATCAGGGCTGCGCGGCGTTGACCTTTTACTGGCCGGAGCAGGCTCGCCAAATACGCTTGCGAGGGAGAGCCGAGCAACTTCCCGACGAAGAGTGTATGCGGGACTTCTTCGACAGGCCTCCGGGTTCGAGAGTCAGTGCGATGGCATCGAAGCAAAGCTCGGTGCTCAACAGCCGGTCCGAACTTCTCGGTAGTGTGGAGGCGGTGACGGCCTCACTCGAAGAGGACCCGGACCGGCCTTGCGCGGAATGGAAAGTCTATGCCGTTCTACCCGAGACCGTCGAGTTCTGGCAGGGCACTGCAGATCGACTCCACGAGAGGTTGCAGTACGTGGCCACGGGCCCTGGAGGGTGGAGAAAGCAACTACTATGGCCGTAAGAGTGCCATTAATCAGGGTGGTGGGCTCTACTAGTATGCACGTCTGTTGAGGGGCCGAAACGAGTCGCTCTTCATTGTCAGCTACGGATGCCGAGATGCAGAGGAAGGCCTTCGAGACCAGCGGGATATGGTACAAGACGCTCAACTTTCCAATTCGGAGTTTTTTTCAGTCTTACATTCACGACTTACTGAATTTATCTGCGGCAACTGCGGCTCGTAGTTCTCGACGAATTGGTCATTCATCATCTGGATAGAAACCTTCGAATATCAATTCAGAGCAGCATAGCCGGGTTGTAAATGTTAGACATTTTTCTTTCTATACAGGACGTGACACACATCTAGGTTCGAGAATAGTGAAATATTTATGATGAAACAGCAGACTTCCACCAGGAGAGAGCTCACCACCACCAACCATGCTTCTTCTTAAACTGATCATGAACCACTGATGCGATGGCAAGATTATTCTTCTCGAGGTGACCAAAGTGGACATTACCCTTGATGCCAGTATCACCCATCTTGATCCACTCTGGGCTTCCTCCCACTTGCTGAAGGACACCCATCAATGCAGTGGTCGTAGGTGATGTGCATGCTCGCATCTCCGATTAAAGCCACATAGGGCAAACCGGAGATCTTCGGAAGCTGCCGTGCGGGCTCTTTCTGCTGATAATAGTAGCGAAGCTCCAAAGTTCCGTTGCCCACGTGGGTATTGGCCAGGCCCCAAAGGGTTGGCCGACCGACCGCCGAGTCCGTAGCCGTAGATTCAAAAAAGGCATTCTTGACGGCTCGAGGTTGTTACTGCCAGCAAGATATTGAGGGTTGTTATTGGAGAAGAGAGGGCTAGCTTGGAGCCCAATGAATGAGACAAAAGGTACGACTTTGCGTCTATGAGCGATAATGTCAAGAGGACCACTCGCATAATTATGGCCCACGATTGCGCCGCTGCAGGTGTGAATCTACTCTTGCGACAGATAACAATTCACATCCGGTAGCACGGATTGCTAGTTCTTGGAACACATAGCTAGTTGTGTAGGGGATGGAGCTTCGCTGGAACTGGTCGAACGTAGGGTCTCTTCGAACTCCTGTCCCAGGCCACTGCGCATGGAGTTGAGACCGAGGATAGGTATTGTAGCCCTTGACGCTGTGAATCCCACCTCGACAACCTCCGCTGACATGCCCACGATCATTGTGAAGTTTCGTCGGGTTGTTTACGGTGGAGCGTCCGATGCTATTCGCGTTGATCAGATAAAGCTGGTAGCCCTGCTTGAGGAACCACGTCGCCCATCCCGGGCGATTATCAGGGTCGTTGAGCCATGTGGTCACGGAAATACCTCCCCCGTGGCTGAAAACGAGGGCTATCGGCCTCGGCTTCAGATTTGGGGCAAGCTTCTCGGCGCAAATTTGGCCTGTTCGTGATGTTGCCTGCCGAGTCCGGTACGCTTTGGCCTCCGACGTCGAAGAGCCGAGGATGTTGTAGAGTTTCTTGAGGGCCGGAAGTCGCACGCAGAGTGCGCACGGAAGTCAACCAAAACCAGGTTTCGTCAGCTTCTGGGGCTGTTACGAGAGAAAACTGCTTTTAATACACGCTAAACGACCGAACTTGGCCGTTTCGGTGTTGATCCGAATCAAGCCATCCGTTCCTTGAGTCGCGGATTTTGATGGGTTTGGGTAATTTCGGGCCCCGGGGAACTGTGCCCCCCCGGGGACCAGCCAGCCGGACGTCTTGTCAAACCCATCATCGTCAAGACCCATGTCCTTGCCGTGGGTCTTGGGACTGCTCGGGAAGAACCTCCCTGCTGACTTTGTCGCTGCGCTGCATGTTGGGTCGTGTTGAATCGTCAACGCTAAAGAAATGCTATCGGACTCAAGTCTCTCTCCTAGAGGCGCCGAGGTACTTGTACCGAGTAACCATATATGGGCCCAGCAACCAGGAATTCCAACTAAAATACGTTTGTTCACAAATGCTGCACTCTTCCCTATACATTTACAAACACTATTCATTCTCTTAGAGGCGCAAGGCCCCAAGCCGGCATTGCTTCGCACCCTTGTCTCTGAGAACAACGGCTGGTACCTCGGCTTACTTAGAACAATGACTCGCGATCACCTCGCTCTGACCATTTGCCCCTATTGGAAGCCAACCTTGTCCTTGTGGATCAATTTCGGAAGCCGACGTCCTTGTGCCGAGTGCCCCATATACTCTCTAGCATGCTGTTCCAGCCTCTCCTTGACATCGGTGTCCTTCTTCCCCATGACGATCCCGTTATTGCAAAATTCTTATCATTACGACCCTTCCACGATCCCGGGACCACGACGCCGATGAGAAAGATGATAAAAAAAACCGGGCTTTCTCCCACGTGAAACCGGGCTCAACAGCGCGCCATGATCCCCAAAAGGCACTTCGACCCAACCTTGGAAAGCTGCATAAAGCGGACCGGCCTCCCGTTCTCGCCGCGGGACGTTCTCGTCGAATCGGCTTGACGATTCTCGCTCGCCATGTCCAACGTCACGACTTCAGCAAAAATCGGAGAACCGCCCAATAACAGGAGAGATTTCAACATCATCCGGGGAATATACCGACAGTATGGACTCACGACGCTCGATCCCAACCAGGGTTATATCTTCGCGGCCCACAAGCCAGCGAATGCCGTCCACGAGTCAAAGCAAGGAGCCATCATTGCCGGCATGGTGATTGTCATGCTCGCCATCGTCGTTCCGACAGTAGCAAGGGTTGTCCTGAAGTGGCGGGGTGCTCAAACAAAATTTGGATGGGACGATTGGGTCATTGTCGCCGCCGCGGTGCGTTCCACCAAACTGCTCCTTTTTCTGGTGTAAAGAGAAGAGGCACAGGCACTGACGACGATGATGTTCTTAGATACTCGCGGTGGTGTACCCCATCCTGCAAATACTGGTCGTCGTCGAAGCCGGCGGGGGGACTCACACATGGGAGCACACCTACGACGATTACCAGTTCTACTCGTACTATCTCGACACCTGCAAGATCATCTACTATCCCACGGTCGGCATCATCAAGATCTCCATCACCCTCTTCATCCGGCGACTAGTGGACACGGCGTACCGAACATGGAGGATCCTCGCGGACGTCTTTCTCGGTACCCTCGTCGCCTTCGTCCTGGCTTCAATCTTCTGGAGCATCTTCCTTTGCAACCCCCCGCGCGCCGGATGGGACCGAGAGTACGCAGGAAGTTTGGCTGCTCCAGCGACTTGCGGGGACCAGTTCTTGAGCGCCAAGGTCCTCAGCATCATCCACGTCGTCCAGAGTGTGCTACTTCTTGCCACCCCAATCATAATCCTGTGGCGTGTTCGCATCGACATCCGCAAGAAGGTCCGTCTCTTCGTCATCTGGGCTTCGGGTGGCCTCATGGTTGCCGGGGGCCTGTTACAGCAGACGCAGCCATTCACGTCCACGGACATTTTCTGGGACTACACAATCATCCTCCGATGGACAGTGCTCGACATATCCATGGGCATAGTCACGGCCTCATTGCCAGTCCTGGACGCAGCGATCATGGGCTCGTGGGATGCAGCCCGGTCTACGCGCGACCTGTCCAACCCGCCCAGGCAGGGCACAAACAAAACCACCACAACACCGGAAAACACAAACAACTCTGGTCCTCGAAGAGCTTACGCGAGCTCATCTGAGAACATTATCGGCAAAGAGAATACGGTCGAACTGGACGTTGTTCAACATAACAGGCATGATGAACCACGGGAGAGTTCGGACGCAGACACGGCAGGTCAAGATAGGAGGCATAGGGTGAACAATATGGTATGATGAGATCATGACATTGCTTAGCGTATTAGCGTAATCAGATAAAGCAGGGAGCATTTCTTATACCCCGGCTATGAGGCCTCGAAATTTTCACTCTTAGTCTCCAGCAAATGTTACATTGTTAACCAAAGTGTGGCGCCCCAAGTGGTTTTTTGGTGGGTTGTTTGTTTTTGGCGAAGTGACAAGATCAACCCGTGGTAATTAACTAGGACTCCACGTTGGCCCGATAGCGAGCACCCATGTTCTGGGAACACCCCTGTTGTCGAGCAGATTGACGATCCTCGCGTCCGTGCAGTCTATCGAATGTACGCTAGAGCTCGTGATGTGGGTGGCAGGTGCAGGCATTCGACCGGATATTACCATACCGCCCCGCCGACAATATTAAGGCCTTGATTGAATGTCAAAGCGTCAAGAGGCTTGTTGAAATTGCCTTCTCCCCTGTTCCTGAAGACTGACGTTAGTTATGAAGAATCGACAGATATCATATCTTGCTTCTATGTGGATCTTGCTGTCCTCATATGCTACAAGAAGCTAGCTCTAAATCTACGACTGGTCTAATCAGATAGATGTGCAACTGTTGCCTCCTTGATATCATCCAGATGACCTCCTAAGAGACTTTGCAACTCACGAGTTTGAAATTTGCTCCCCTGCCTTTTAGTACATTCAGATAAACCTGACGAAGAGACTCTTCTCAGTGACACAACAGCTCGGAAGACAGGGCTGTCAAGGAGTATGCTGTGATTCCTGGCTTGCGAGCAAAACGTTTCAACTTTCAAGTCACATAGCTCTTCTGATTCGCCTTGTCCAAATACCTCGAAGGCTCAAACGTTGGACTATGACACAGGCCAAAGTTTCCTAAACCTCGGCGCATCCTGTTAGAGGCCAGCCCGAAGGTGACGAGCGCGTGGACGTGCGGCCTGGATGCAGCAAAGTACTGTATCTACAGTAAATACGCTGAACAGACATACGAGAACAGGAGTATGGTTCTTGAGGTCGAGAAAAGAGATGTACGGAAGAGACTTTTTGTGGCCTATGTGATCTCCCGTATCTTTTGCCGCGTTGCTACGAGTTCTCTGGTGAGAACTAGGTCACTAATTCCATGGCATGACAATTTTGACTACGGTGCATCCAATCCGCGTCTATTTTGGTTGTTGTTGTTGTTGTTGTTGTATTATTTAACGCCCTTATTCACCTCTAAGAGGCATAAGGTGTCTATGCTGGCAGGCTGCTAAGGATATGCATCTATGTATAATAATAAAGAGTAAGTATATATTCTAATAAATATAGTTTGGATATATATAAGGCTAAAAGGCCTTATAATATATCCCCTATATATAGTGTGAAAAAGTAAAATATAAAAATAGTATATATATAGAGAGAAGTAGAAATATTAATAGTAATAATAATTAATATCCCTTATATAAGTAGGTACTATTTAAGAGATATAAGGTATTATAGTTAATATAGGAGAGGAGAGAAAGAGTATATATTAGAGGTAAGTATATATAGAGTTAGGTACTAGTTCTTATAAGGGGGTTTAATATTAGTTTAGTAGTTAAGAACTAGGGTAGTTTACCTAGTAGAGACTAGAATTTATTAAATTAAGATAAGAACTAAGGATTTTATAAGTAGGGCTAATTTCTCTACTAAATAAGTAGGTAATTAAATACTTTCTAGTTTTAGGTTAAGTAGGTTTTAATTCTATAGTATTAAAGACTAGGGGGGGATATATTATTATAAAATATAGTATTCTAAGATATAATACCTAGGGGAGTATTATTAAATTTAGTATTAGGCTTATAGTAGTTCCTAGGATAAATTTTATTATAAAAGTAGTTTTAATATAAGTATAAAATAAAGTCTACTTATTTTATTCCTAGTTATAAGGCTATAAATTATTTGTGGGTAAATTATAATTAGGGATTTTATACTTTTTAATAGTATAGTAGGTAAGTAGGAGTTTTATTCTTATTATATAAGTAGTAAAGTTAAGTATTTATGTAGTTATACTCTTAGTAATACTAGGTAAAGTCCCTATAATTAGTCCTAGCTACTAGTAATTAGTAGAGTTCTTAGTAATTAAGTATATAAATTTCCTTAGTAGGCCTAATAAAGGCTAATAAGTTAAGGTTTTTATATTATAAGTTTTTAAGGTTATTTTATTATTAGTTTAAGAAGGTAGTTTATTATTATTCCCTAGTATATTATAGAATATAGTTTTATATTAGGGGGTATATATAAAGGTTATTTAGTTATATTATTATACCTTATTTAGTTAGTTTATTTATTATTTTATTACCTAGTATATTTATATATTCTAGGGATTACTAGACCTCTATTAGTATTTTTACTTAGTAGACTTTTTATTAGAATTAGAGTATAGTAGCTTATAATAAAGTAGGTAGTACTCTAAGTAAATAGTTAATAGTTACTTAGTTATTAAGATATATTATAATATTTGTGGTATTAGGTTTTTATAGTTAAAGGGTAGTAGTTAACCCTATTATAGTTTTTTTTACTTCTTTATTAAAGACTTTAGTATAGGGTAATTAATAGGAGCCTTCTTTAATAAGGGTTTAACTCTTATAAATAGCCTAGTTATAACTAATAAATTCTAAGTTTATTTATGATTTATTAGTATATATTATAATATAGGTTAGTAGTTATATTAGGAATTATTATATATGGTTCTTTATTATTATTATTTTGTCTTTAGTAGGGCTAGTATTTCCCTAGAGTAAGTAATTCTATTTTAGGAAGACTAGATAGGTAAAATATAGTATATATACTATTACCCTAGTAAGTATTATTAGCTATATTACTTTCTAAAAGTAGGGTGGGTTATGAGTTATTAGTTAAATTATTAGTAAGTAATTCTATTATAAGGTCCTAAGCTTTATTATAAAATATTATTTAATTTTATTAAGGAGAATAATAATAGGGGGAGTATTGAATTCCTAAAGGAGGTAGTTAATTCTTATAGTACTTTATATTAAAAGGTATTCTTATAAGGTAATATTTAGTGCTATTTAAATTTTCCTAATAGCTTTTTTAAAATTATTTTTAATTAGTGGGTATATATTTATCTGGGTGTAGTACTTTGTGGCTGGCTTTATCTACCCTAGGTATTATATTTTAGTATTAAAGAGGATTTTTGGGATAATAATAGAGTATATTACTTTATGTATAATTAGGGGAGGGGTACTTTGAGTTACCTAATTAAGCCTCTTTATATACTTTATAATTAATTTAATAATTATAGTATACTCCCTAATATAGTACTAAAAGAAGAGTTTTTTATTAAATTATATACTAAGTTATTTAATATTAATACTAGGTTTAATATACTTATTATTATATATTAATATTAGAGTAGGCTAGGGAGTAAATTACTAGGAAAAGTATATTAATTTAGTTTTTATTAGGTTAAAGGTAATTATATTCTCCTTTCTAAATATAATTATTTTATTAAAAATTCCTTATACTCTCTAACTAGTCTTAGCTAAATTAAAGTTAATATATAGTATACTATAATTATTTATATAATTAAAGTAGCTCTTTTCTAGGCTAATTTAGTATAAGAAGTTAATATAAAGTAAGTAAAGTATAAGGGAAATAAGGGAGCCCTATAGAAGACTATAAAGTAATAATATTATTTTATATTCTTTATAATAAATACTAATTATATAATAGAGATTAAGTTATTTTACTTAGTTAATAAAGAACTTAGGTTAATCCTAAGTATAGAATATAGTATAGAATTAATTAACTAATATAGTATTAAAGGCCCCTTTAATATTAGTAATTATAAAAGTAATTATAAAGCCTCTATTTAGGGTAGTTTCTAGGTTATATACTAAGTACCTAATAATATTTATTAATAATAAGGTTAAGAGAGCTTTAGTTATTTATAAATAGAGAATACTATAGTAAATATAGAACTATACTACTTATTTAATAATAAGTCTTTTAAGCCCCTTACTTATAATAAAAAGAAGTAAAATTAAGTACTAGCCTTTATATATACTAGTATTTTAATTTATTTTAGGGATAAATAATACTTTAACCTTATACTAGGGGAGGGAGTAATACTCTAAGTAGAGATAAGCTTTATAGAGCTAATATTAAAACGGGCTAAGAACACTATAGGAGCAAAGAACAACAAAACTACACACACCCACACATCTATATAAGAGTATTACAATATTATAACTTTGTACTCATAGGCCTTAGAACAAAGGAAAAGAGCTTAAAATAACTAGATATATTATTATAAATATAATCCTAAAAGACTTAATTAAAAAAACAATGATTTATTAAGAAAACTAAACTTAAACTACTGTGTTACTTGTATTATTGTGCTGATGATAATACTAACTCTATCTCTGTCCCTCCGCGGGATTCTATCTATAATAAATAACTAACTAAGCTACTTAATAAGACTCCTTATAATAATAGATCCCACTACTCTATTTTAATATATATATATTTTAATATATAACTAAGTTACCTAGAGTATAATAATTATAATTCTATTAGGCTCTAGAGTAGTATTACCTATATTAAGGACTATATTATAAAGCTCTAAGTAAGTAATTTTAACTTAAAAGGGTACTTTATAGTAAATATATATTAAGGTAAACTTTAGTAAATTATTCTCTATTAAGTTTTTCTTTAATAATTTCTTATAAAAATAGTAGTTCTTTTTACTAGGATTAATAATTATATTATTATTATCCTAGAGAGGAGGTAATTATAATTAGGGCTTTAATATATACTACTTTATAATTTTATAGAGATTTAAATTTAATTTAATACCTTCTATTTAATTTTATTATATTTAATACTTATTCTTTTTAATAATATTATTTTATTTAGTTTTTATCTTTTTAGTAAAATTAATACTAGGGTTAATATTATAAAGGGCCTTTTACTTTTAATTAGTATTTATATATTTATTAATTTACTAGGGCTTATTTTCTCCCCCTTTATAAGGGGCTTTACCTACTATTTTAAATATAATTTAAAATAAAGTATTAAACTTAATAATACTTTAAGTAAAGTTCTTAATAATATAATAATTAATAATAAGTACCTATATATTTTCTTTAATAAATATAATAAAGACTAATAAACTCTTAAGACTTAAGTAATAATTTAAGTTATTAAGTAGGAGTAATTTCCTAGTATTAAATTTATTATAATATAGCTACTTAAATATAACTATATTTAGAGCTCTTCCTTAAATATCCTATTCCTTTTATATATATATACTATAATAGGAGTGCATATAAAAGGTAACTATACTCTTAAGCCCCACAGGGGCCTATTTATACACTATTATACTATATTTAGAATAACCCATAAGTTATATATTTAAATCCCACTTTATATACAGTATATAATATAGCTTAATATAGGCTTATAGGGCCACTATAGTATATAAATTTATATAGGGCTTTAGGAGTATAGGACTTAAGTATTATATATTAGTACCTAGTATTTCTACTATTATTAAAGTATAAGTTATATAAATATAATTACTAGTAAATAGGGGGGTAATATTATAGTATAGCTACTTAAGTATAATTATATTTAAAGCTCTTATTCTAAATATTCTATTCCTTTTATATATATATATATTATAATAGGAGTATATATAAAGAGTAATTATACTCTTAAGTTTTATAGGGGCCTATTTATATACTATTATAAAATTAAGGTAGAGTAATAAAGAGAGAGAAATAATTAAATTTAATATAATAGTATTTAATTATTTATATATTAATTCTATATATATATAAAATTAATAAATTAAAAGTATTATTTACTTTATATATAAGGACCCTTAGAATATTAAGAATATAGAAGTTATAATTATTAATTTAATTAATAATTTAAATAGCTCTTTAATTAAAAGTACCTCTTAATTACTAATTCTTATAAATAGTATTATAATTCCTAATAATAAGTATATTAATTAGGAGTATTTCTTTCTTAAGTATAATAATAATATATAATTTATTAGTTTTTTAATAAATATTAAGAATATAATAACCCCTAATAATAACTTTAATTATATTTTAATTTAAGTTAATAATAATATAAAAGGCTCCTAGGATTAAGAGAATTTTCCTAATATATATAAGTACTCTTAATTATTTATAAGGTTTAATTTATTTTTAAATAGGGGAGTAATTACGAAGCCGCTGCTTCCTCCTCTATCTTAGCGGCGCATCCTGTCAGATTTAAGGGTGTATTATGCCCAAAATGGTACCTAGAAGGGGCCCCACCTCTTTTGCCAATTTGACACATCCCGTTCGGGCATGGCGCCCGCGCCGCTTTGCACGTGCACCCCTGTCTGCGCCCATTGACGCCGCCCATAAATACGGCGCTGCGCGCAACTTCCAACCTAGCCCCTTTGTACTCTCTACCTTTTCTTCTATTCCTTCCACCACAACACCGTTGCTTGCCTTCCCTGCTTCTCCTGAGTTGTGCTTATATTTGCAGGCGATGTGACCCGATTCTTTGTGCTGCTGCCTTGGTCCTGTCGTGCTATAATCTTGTCTTAAGTGCTTTATGTTAAGGTTTCTCTGACGACCTAGGTGCCCTCTCCGGCCCTTTCTGCCTCTGGTCTGAATTTCATTTTGTATTATGATATGATGAGAGTTTTCTGACCTAAAAGTAGGAGATCCTAATGCTTGTAAAAGGGAGAAGATGACCCAATGGAGTGCGTGATCATGAGGGGCCGACTGAAGAGCATCGTCGTGCACTGCATCGGCCCTCTGTGCGGTAATTATATGACGGGCTCTGATTGATGTGTACCTTGATACCTTAAGCTTATCTTGGTTGTTGGGCTTGATATACTGCTAATACCTATGCCTTGTCCCCTTATTATCACTAGGCGGCAACTTGGTGGTGTAAGGGGGTGGATTAGGCAGCTAGTTTGGTCTTGGTCGCGGAGTATAGACTCATATTGTTATTTCACCTTCACAACCTCATTATATTTGGTCTGATTCTTAAGATATGCGCATTGAATACCCGATTTAGGCTATGCTTTGGCATAGTTGGATCACAATGGTTGTGGTATAGTGGGTGTTGTTTGTGTTTGCCTTGCTATTCTGCTTTGCTGTTCTGCCTCGGTAATGTCCCTGTGTTCCAATATGTAACGCCTCGGAGAAATAGAATGGCATCTCAGACGGAGATAGAGCCTGTTTGGTTCCCACGATAGTATTACTCACTGCGGAAGTTGTCTCTGAAACCCTGTCCGCCCAGCGGCTGCTCCGAGAACTATTGAGCGATGTATATGGAACTCAAGGGAAGTTGGTCTCAGGTTAACTAAGTATTTATGGGGTGAGAACTTCTAGTGACCCTGATTGGCAAGAATACGATGACAGCTGCGAACTGCGGTGGGATAGATGTGCCTGGATAGTTTAGACGCTGCATGCGTACGTGTTCTGCATGTCGGAGTCCTCTTGGCGCGCGATCTAACAACCCCGCACCCGCCTTCAGTCTCTGTCAATTTGACCCCATGGCGCGGGGTCCTGCTCAGACCCCTAAAGCGATTTTTTGAGTGTCCTTGTAGGTGCACCAGATGCCTGTTCCCCGGTTCCAGTCCAGTTCCTCGCGCGATCCTGGAACTTGGTCTCGCAAATGCCTAAATACGGATTGCCAGGATACAGGATTTAAAAGATAGAAAGTCGCCGGTTTGTGGCTCAAATATGCTGCTAGTAACCTCACTTGTAGTTGACAATTTAATGATTTCCTCTAGCTACCTCCCATCACTGGCAGCCTATTAACATACCAGGCTCTTGCACCAAGCAAACACCGCTTCTACTAAGCTTGCTCATGGAAGGCTTGATTATAGAATATGTGAATGTAATGCATGCGCAATAAAAGATTCGTGTAAGGCATTTCGTTGTAGGGCATTCCGTTGTAGCATTCCACTGTGGCATTCCGCAGCAGCTTTTCGTTGTGGAGCATTTCATTGTAGCATTTCATCAGGCCTCGACAGAGCCTTATATAGAGATCACATTAGTAGGAACCGTGATTTACACGAGGTGATAGCCAAAAGTAGATAGAGGATGAAGTGTAAAGTGGGAAATTTGGGGATAGCTGGTCAATGTTTTGTATTGGCGAAGTGGGGTGGCTTGGATTAACGTCTGGACGCTTCGGCTATCTGCCGGACCCCGCTATCCGGGCATAGTTGCTGACATAAGAGCGACTTTATAACCGTGTAGGAATAAATCAATCAATCAATCATACAACCATTTCTACTCTTCGGATATATGACGCAAAAGCGGATCCGTAATTGCGCTGCTGCAATTATGGCTTACATGCTATGACAGGATATATATTGTGGAAGCACGGTGATCTGATCATATGGTGAAAACAATGATGATCGATGGAGAAACTAACTACTAGCCCAGTGGGCCGTGGAGGCTGAAGACTCCTAGTGTCGAATTATTAAGTGATATTATTGATGATGTATTGTTGTTGTTAAATCGCGCAATTGGCCGCGATCTCGCGAGCCCCTTAACTGGGGACCGCGCGGTCAGGTAAAGTACAGTAAAACCATGCCAATTTGACACACCCCCCTAGATTAGACCCTCCCAGGGCCTAATTTATAACAAGAATTGCGTGTTTCTAAATATAGTAGTAATCCCATATATATATATAATAATGAATTTAATTACTTGATTCCTGTTACTCTTACTAAAACCTCCTTAATAGGTAGGAAAGAGTTACGCTGTTTGTAGGATCTCTTATTAGGCTCGCGAGCCTTATGGGCCGCTCTCGTAGGCCACTCTCGCGGGCTGATCAGTCTCATAGTTGAGTTTATTTGGGCTACTTGGGCCTCACGGGCCTTAAGTTGAGTACTACTCTTAGTTAGTATAGTTCACTTGTGGGCTCTACTTAGAGTTACTAAGGGCCTCTTATGGGCTCTAGAGTAACTCCCTAATTATATAGTTATATTATGAAATATTAAAGTTACTAAGGGCCTCTTATAGGCTTTAGAGTAACTCCCCTACTCTCTAAATTTATATATTACTTTTAATAACTTATAATTATATTTACTATTTATAATATTAATAAAGATAATAATTTCTTTAATAAGTACTTAAGTTAATAAGAGGTTATTATAATACTATAATTCTTAATAGGGAGGGAGCTTCTAGAGAGCTTATTATATTAACTAGGCCCTTTTCCCAAGTTATATAACTAGGAGTTTCTAGAAGGGCTTCTTATATTAATCTAGGCCCTTAAATTCTCTTTTTTAACTTTATAAACTTTATAAAATATACTAAATATTATATATAAGTATAGATTATTTAGTTAAAAGTTATAGGAGTTAATTTCTAGTTATAGGAGATTAATTATTAAGATTTATTAAAGAGGGAGTTAAAATTCTATTTATTTCCTTATTAGTATTTTATTTAGAAGTATTTTATTAAGGTAATATACTCCTTTTTATAAATTAATTTAAATTTTTTAAGGCCTCTCTAAGGCTTTAAATATAGTTTATAAATTTAGAATTATAATTTATATACCTCTTAAGTATTACTTATATATTTATACTAGGCTCCTAGTTTCTTAGTTAAGTAGTTTTATTTATATAGAAATAATTAAAGAGTAGGTAGTTTATTTAATAAATCTTATAGGGAGTACTACTAGTTATAAAAGGGCCTATAATTAATTCCTCTTATTTTTAATAAGCTCTTATAAATATTTAAATTTAAGTTAGTATAATTAAAGAGTATTCTTTATCCTTATTAGAGGTTTATTTAAATAGCTCCTTATTAGAAGTTTATTTAACTAGCCTAAAAGTACCTTTATTTATTTTCTTATTTTATTAAGTATAATTATAATTAAAGAGAAACTTATAAAAGTTTATAATTATTTTACTACTCTTAAGAGTATTATTATAAGTATTATTACTCTTCTTAACTTAGTATATAAATATTTATATATTTATATAAGTATAATTTAAAGCCTTATAGAGTTCTAGAAACTAAATATTAATTATTTTTATATTAGGTACTTTACTTATAAGGGCCTTATAAAATATATTCTCCTAGTGGGAAATTTATATTATTAACTCCTTTTTAGTATTAAAGTATTTATAAAATTATAAGTAGTCTAAAGTAGACTAGTATTCTATAATTACTTATAATCTCCTCTCTTATAAATTTTATTCTATATATTACTTAAGTTTATATAACTAAGTATTAAGGCCCTAATTAGTACTATAGTAGTAACTCTAAAGTTTATAATTTATACTCTTGTGAATATAATCTTAAATAGTATAGACCCCCTTTATTATATTATTCTAAGTAACTACTTAGAAAGTATATTCTAACCTCCTTTCCTTATATAAATTCTAGTTTATGGGTATTATCTCTACTACTAATTATATATAGGGTTTAAGGCTCTTATTATTAAGAATAATACTAATATTATTATTAATAGGAATATAATAATAAGAGTAATTAAAAGGCTTTAGTACTTTTAATTATATTATAAATTTAAGATATTAAGAGCTTAAGATTATAGTAGTACTACTAAGCTTAGGATTAATAGTATCCTATATATTATAATTGTGTATAAGTAACTAAATAGTCTTAATCTATAGTACCTAGTTCTTTAAGCTATTTAGGGGAGTTTTATTAGTAACTTAGGAGGTTAATACTATTATTATTAGTATTAGGAGTAGAATAAAAATAAGTATAAAGTTATAATATTAATATAAGTAATACTTATTAGACTATTAATTATTAAATTAGTAAAAGAGATAGGGCCCCTTCTAGGTGCTATTTTGGGCGTAATACACCCTTAAATCTAATACACCCCCCCCAGATTAGTAACCTTGGGTAGGTAAGCTATACTCTAAGCTTAGTGGACTTACACCCACGGGACGGAACGGAGACTATGCTCTACGCTGCTACGCCTTTTCACTTTATATATGCACTTTTAGTGTGCCTGCTACGGGTTTCGAACCCAGGCCCTCTGGCACTGTAGCGCGTAAAAGACTATTAATTGTCAAATTAGCAAAAGAGGTGGGGCCCCTTCTAGGTGCCATTTTGGGCGTAATACACTCTTAAATCTGACACCTAGAGCTACTAGCTAGTAGATAATAGCTACTAACTAGGAGGGCCTGGCTCTAATACCCCCTCTCAGACTCCACTAGTTATAAGGCCTAATAATAGGCTAAAATAATAATATAAAGTAGCTCTAGAAATAGCCTAAATAAGGCCTTAAAAGGCTTAAGTAAGTAATATAAATAATAATTAATTTAATTATTAAATATATAGGGTTTTTATATAAAATCTTTATAATTATAAGTTAATTAGGGGCTCTGGATTTATTTTTCTCTAGGTTATTATATAATTCCCCTCTTAATTTAATTCCTTTATTATACTAAGTATTTAATTAAAGTCTTAATACTTTAATAATAGTAGTAACTTTATTAGTTTATTAGTAAGTATATTAGTACTCTTAATTAATCTTAAATTAATAATTTAATAAGTATAATTCTCCTATATAATTTATTTATATTAAATATTAATATAATATATTTATACTTTATTTAGGGGATTTATTATATTATTATATTTATTAGTACTATTAATAAATAAAATAATAAGTATATTAATAAACTTATTTAATAACTATATAAGGTAATAGTAAATTTATTTAATTGTAATTATAATTAGAGTTAGATTAATAAATTTAGTCTTAGTAGTATTAAGAGTAATAATAGACTACTTTTTTAATTTCTAGGTAATTAGGGCTCTAATAAAGAATATAATATATTCTCTAATTAAAACTTATAATAATTTATTATTAATAAATAAAGTATTAATAGTAATATAAAGTCCTAATTTGTTAATTATAAATATTTTATTAAATATAATACTAAGGTAAATAATTCTCTTAAAGTATTAAAAGAAGTACTTAATAATATATAAATAGGCCTTTAAAGGGCTAGAATTAACTTAAATAAACTTATTAACTATAAAGGCTATATTAACTCTAGTACTAGTAACTAAGTAATTAAGATTACTAATTTATTTAATATACTCCTACTTCTCCTCTTATATATACTTATTCTTATTCTATTTAGTAGGGAAATTATTAGTTATAGGGAATAGTATTTTAACCAAGTTATAATTAAAATATTTATATTATTAAAGAAGAATTTTAATATATTTAACTTAGTTAAGGAAGATCTTACTAGAGGATTTATTATAATTAATTTAAAGTCTAAAGTAGGTTATTACTTTACTAAGATTCTTAAAAGAGTAGACTTTCTAAAGTAATTAATATACTTTAATAATAATCTCCTTATTTAGAGTAGTAATAATATTATTATTAATATATATAAGAATATATACCTTAATTTTATAATTAATAAATAAATAAACTTTACTATTAATAAAAGTAAAACTAAGATTTTCTATTTTGGATTTAATAAATTAAAACTACTAAATTAGAGCTTTATAGAGACTATAGAGAGCCATATAAAAAAGCTAGACTTCACTATTATTAGTAGAGTAATTGATAAGTTATTTAATATAGACTTTAACCCCCTCTAGGATTAGTATAATTAGGAAGGTAGTATTAAAATTATAAATTTTATATTAGAGATTTAATAAGGCTATAATAATAAAAAAGAGGTAAATTATAGTTAATAAGACTATAATTATATAGACCTCTTATAGTAACTAGTTACTCTACTTAAAGTTATTATAAATAATAAAGTAAGCCTTATATTTTATAATCTTCTTAAATATATTAGTTTCAATACTATAAACCTACTTACTAGGGAGAATTTTAGTATTATAAGGTGGATTTATAACTTTATAGACTCCCTTATTAATAAATTATTATATTTTATAATTAAATACTAACTTCTACTCCTTCTACTAGGGAGAGTTTTATACCTCCTTAAAGGAGTTAGGAATAACTATCCTATTTAATAGAGTTTTAAAAATAAAAGTAGTATAAATATTACTTATATAATACTACTAAGGGATAATTATAATAATATTAATAAAGAGGAAGGTCTTTTTCTTATACTTATATACTTTATAGGCCTCTCTATAGTAATTAGGGGACTTTTAAATTATAAATTAATAAGAATATTTACTAATAAAGGGCTAAATTAGAGATTACTCTATTACCTCCTATATATTAATTATAACTAAATTAGAGTTAATATAATTACTCTCTATATTCTTAATAAAATTTATAAAAATATTATTCATAAGTAAATTAATAGTATTAACTAAGGTTATAGTATTTCTATTTAGAGGAGGGGTTATAAGATTAATTAATTATTTAACTTTATTAGCCTTATAAAATTATTATTATTCCTTAGTATAAGTACTTAAAATTTAAGATAATTAGTATTATATAATAAGAGTAAGCTTAATAAAGGCTATATCATAATTAATATTTTTCTTAATAAAATTAAAATAGGGGGGGAGAACTATTTAATAAGCTCCTTTATAAAATTAAATATTATAATAATAAATAATCTCTCTTCTATTAGGGAGATAAACCTTATATATATAACTATAAAGAGATTTATATTTAATAAGGTAACTCTTTATTATATAAGACTCTACTTTAGTAGATCTTATTTACTTTAAGAATAACTTATATTTCTTCTAGTACTAGTATATTATAATCTAGTCTTTAGTTAAGAGTATTAATTCTTTTA